>VOQJ01017566.1:30859-46142 GCA_015052665.1 Apistogramma diplotaenia | reverse complement strand
GGGGGGGGGGGGGGGGGGGGGGGGGGAAGAAAACAGGGCAAGTGAGGGAGGAGAGATGAGAGGCAATTAGCATGCTTAGTTAATTGCTCTTATTTGCAGTTATCAGGGCAATTATAGGTCCCTGTGAATACAAATACACCAACACTGATACTGAATGAAGGAGCTACATTTCTGAGGTACTCTTGTGCTAAAATATGGAGTTGGATGGATTTTATATACTAGTTGTTGCAACATAATTATTCAAAAGATTTAATCTTGGATATACCTTGGCTGTCATACTGTAATGAATTCCTGCTCAGCAGCAGATGATCCATCAGGATGCCATAAAAAATCCATTTACATTATAAAGCAACAGCTTCTCCTACAGTTTGAGAGTAGCAGTAAACTCGTGATGCATGGCCAGTGTGAAAGTGGTCAGTAGTCTGCACCGACCGTGATTGCAGGAAATACAGCACTTGCACAGCTCCAAAGCACAAGTCATAAGCACAGTTGGCAGACTTTCATAACATATGTAAAGACACAAAAATGATTTTGATCATCTGGGTGTGATACAGTAAAATGAAAGAAATTGATTTTTAGTGCCACAACTTGAAAAACTTTACAGTGCAAGAAATAATAAAATCAGAAAACGACTTTTATTGTCAGCTGCTGCTCCTGTGACAAAAGAGATGCCACTGGGTTGAAGGGAACACATTAGTCTGCCCCCAAGCACCAAAATGCTATTTCAGTTCAGAAAGCTGCTCCCAGCTAAATTAAAGAAAAATGAAAATAATTCAGGAAAACAGATTACAATTTTATTACTCCTTGCTATTAGTGTTAAGGAGTAATCATCTGGAGATCATCTGCATCGGTATGACTTATGAAAGTGAGATCTGAAACTTCTTATTTCACCTTGTTGATCTGCAATCATCTAGTGAGGCTGTTATCTGTTACGTCCTTCTAGGAAGCCTTGACATGCATGAAAGATTGTTGGCTCATGAATGATGCTGCAGCTGTTATGAAGGACTGATACAGGAGAACAGCCACACGTACCCTCACAGATCAGTCTTAAATTGACTGACATTGTATGTATGAATTCAATTCAATTCAATTTTATTTATACAGCGCCAAATCACAACAAATAGTCGCCTCAAGGCGCTTTTTATTATAAGGTAAAGACCTTACAATAATTACAAAGTGAATGAATCACAAGTTAGAACTTGCAGTTCATGAGGCTATAAAACAGGGGCCGCCTCCTCTATTCAGAGATTTATGCAGAAATATGGGTAAAATAGGGACAACACACTACAGCTGAAGCATCCACAAGCAAGCCAAAACAGAAGGCAGAAGTCCATTATCACAGCAAACTGCAGCAGCCTATTTGCACTTCACTAAAGTTGGGAAGACATTTCCAGTTTGCCTTACTGAAGTCCTGTACTATTTATTTATTGATATATTTGTGTGGGAGCATGTCGTGCTGTTGCATTTTGAATTTACTTTACATTAAATATTGACACCTGACCGAATGGCGCCGGAGACAGGGATTTAATTCTGTCACGTTAAAATAACATTTTCCCTTCTGTGCTTTTGTGTTTGATTGCATTCTCCGTGTCTGCAAGAGGAGAAGACACAACATGAGGCTCAGACTATTGAGTGAATTAATTATTTCGATTTTTAAATGAAGAGATGAAAATCCTCTTGCAAATAAAGTCGTTACAATTAAGCTCTGAAAATGTCTATTAAAATTTCATAATTATTCTGTAAATGCTACTCACACATCCCCAGGTCAAGGCAAACATGCATCAGCACACACTGGACACATGCACTAGTAGGTGCTTTTGAAATGAATGGAATGATATGGAGGATTCTGGCTAATGAACCACACAGTTAATGCTAATGATTGGTACTTAACCATAATTTAACTAGCCCTTCCACTTTGATGAGCACATTATTGATTGATTGATTGATTGTCTCTGCTGAGGTCCACTGTGAGTCATTTTACAAATGTTGTGTCGTTTCAGTTATTAGAATTAATTATATTCTGAACACATCTTTACATCACAAAACACTGACTCGAGTTAATATTTTTGTTTTTCTGTACCAAAGTATATACTTTTCTAAGCTAATGATCTGTTTATCAGTTTCACCAGTGAATGGAGAGAATCACTGCACTCACATTTGCCACTGGGTTTAATAAAAATTAATGATGTACAAACACTGATAATTAATTGTGTTTGCCATAGCTGCTTTCCTGCACTCTGAGCCTACTCAGCAAAGTGCAAATGCTGCACGTTAGTTGTGTGTGTATAGAAACTGTGCTCCAGTGGCACAGGTGATTCTGATGCATTACAAGGACTACATTGCAGATTATAAGTGACCAAAGAAAATGTTAGAGTTTTTAAATTCTGAATTGAAGGTCATTAAAATCCCTTTCTCATGACTGATAGTTTCCACAGCTTAAATAAAGTATTCAGTGATTGTACTTTTTTGAATTTACATTTATTACATCCAGATTTCGCGCTGGTGTAGACATAATGGAATCACTTGAACTGGAGTCGCAGTGTAAAACGTGGTAGCGCATGATGGCAGCTGCTCAATTCAGCATTTATAAACTTCAGTTTCATGTTGATTGGCATGAAGGTTATATATAGTTAATGGCACTTTGATCGACCAGGTGCAACATTAAAATGACTGAAAGGTGACGTCAATAACACTGATTATCTCATTAAAATGGTGCCTGTCTCACTGGTGGAAAATATTAGGCAGCAAATGAACTGTCAGTTCTTGAAGTTGATGTATTGAAAGGAGGTTAAAAAAAAAGCAACAAAAGGGAAGCTTAATGGTCTGAGCGATTATGATTATGGTCAAATTGTGATTGCTGTCATAGCCCTGGTTCTTGGACCCAGTGTTTACACTGTTCAGTTTTTGTTTATTTTATAATCTATTTGGTTAGTATTTGTTTTGATCACTTGTGTTTTAGTCCAGCCTTCACAGTGCCCTGTTGTGTTAAGTGTCCATCTCAGTCAGTGTTTCCCTGTTAGTTACGTCTTGTTTTACTTTGGTGGTGTTTTGCATAATAAAATAAAGCTAAAGGAAATGTCCTTTATTAGCTTCAGCTGTGTCTTTTTACCCTGGCATGTCCACTCTACCTTATTACCTCCTGTGTCTACATAAAGCCTCAGCTTGCCTTCAGTCAAACTGTGCTCTTGTCAGCCCTCCCTTGTGTGTCCTTTGTGGAATTCATGGACCTGGCTATTTTGCTGCCTTTTCAGATTGCCTCAATAAAGGTATGTCTTTGTTTATGAAGGCTGCCTTTGAAGTCTGCATTTGGGTCTGCAACCCTGCAAACCTTGACAAGATTTTATCCTCCTGGTACGCAGTGGTTAGAGCATACCGAAAATGGTTCAACAAAAGGAAACCGGAGAACTGTTTAATAAATATACATTACATTTCACTTAAATGAGTCTCCAAGCACTTTCTAGATTATCCCTACTATAAGTAGCACTTACAATTTGTAGCTAACAGCTTCCTCTCGAGAATCCTGTGTGAAGGATATTAAGGGAATTGCACAGGATTACAAGATTAATTTCAATGTTCGGTAAGAGTTAAGAGAAGATATGATGCAGCATGCATTGTTAGTGAACGTATAACAGAACAACGCTAATATCTCAAACATTCAGTAGTGTATTAGCGCATTTTTTTTCCTGAAGCCAGATTACAGCATTAAAGTATTAATTGGTAGAATTGCTTTGGAGGTAGAGCTATAAATTAAGAAATATATCAAACAATAATGCACTGCGTTTTATTAAATATCTAACATATCCAAAATAATTATTACTATGTGCATGCATTTGGGTATGCTCAAAATTTTTTATTCCCGAGAACCTACTTTGGCTGAAGAGCAGCTGATCATCTCTATTATAATAAAAATAGAGACACAGAAGGCTTACAGGTTGGTTTTTAGATATAATTAACAGACAATCTTAAATTATCTGATTTTTTTTTTTAACCCTCATGCTACTGACTGGGATCTATGGGGATCCTGAAGGTATTCGGCCAAAAGTTTTCACTCGCCCATCCAAATCATTGAATTCAATTGTTCCAGTCACATCCATGACCACATGTAGACTGCTCCTACAAACACCTGTGAAAGAAAAGCTCGCTCTCAGGAGCTCAATGAATTGGCCTACTATGATCCAACAAGTGTAGTCATGGCTTAAATTACTGAAAACTAAGTGATATCAAAATCAAAAGATTAAATGAGCTTTCAAAAAATAATATTGTGGATTGTACTCTTGAAATGTGTCAGTTGCATTAAGGAAAAGTTTTAATTTGATACAATATGCAAAGTTATCATTTCTGCAAAGTTATAATTATCTTTTTTCCCCCATTAGATGACATATATCACATAACTAGTAATATGTTGCAAAGAAATACATTTTGCTATCATTATTATTTTACTATTCTAAACTTAACACAAAAAGTAAGAAAATGTTTGGTCAGTTATGTCTTTGTTGTAGCAAAGCTTCTTGGCAATAAATCTTATACCACTGTAAAGATTGTTGGTGCCACTTTTGTAAGGACAATGCATTTCTAGGTTAAGCAGCTGAGTTGAGTATTTGGGTTGTGCCCATAAAACAAAATTAGCCAGATCTTCTCTGCCAGTGCCAAACAGCCGATTCTGCTATTGGCTCTTGTTTGGTGGTCTTTGTTGGATTAGTACCGCCTCCTCATGCTGGTGAGCAGCTTGATCAAGCACTGCTTGCCTTCTTCAACCAGCAAGTTAGCCAGTGTGGTTGTGTTGGTCACTCTGGGACAAACAGCACACCCAGGGCATTCCATCCTCTCCACTCCCAAATGCTGGAGGTAGTCTGATAAACATAACTCTGTAGGGGGAAAGTGTCACCTTGGAGGAGAGAGTCCAGTCCTAGATTGTGGAGATATACGACTGCCACTGGTTGCAGAATCTCATCTTGATATTTCACTTCATTGAGATTACCTCCAATGATGGCAAGTCTTGCTCTTTCAGTGAGGAAGATGCCACCCAACACCATCACTCTTTGTTTCCTGGGTGCAACCCACAAACTCTGCTGCTCAATCCACAAATGCATTTTTTCTTACAAATGTGGCACCATTGAAATGGAAATAAAGAGGCTTTCCAAAAGCTTTATTGCCAAGGAGCATTGTTACAACAATGTTTCGTGCTAAGGTTATTTGCTTCTTGCAGTAAATTATTCTTGGGGTCCCAAAGGACCCCAGTCAGTAGTCAGTAGAATGAGGGTTAAACCGATTTGTCCACTTTTCTTCATTTGTAACCAATAATTTCTTCTGTTTTCTCCCAGTCTCTGTCTGAAGCTGTATATGCTGGTAAGTCGCTGCAGCATCAAAACCAGATTTACACACCATGTGTTATCCCTCAACTTTATCAGGGCGCACAACATCCTGTTTCTTAAAATATGACTTAAAAGTTCAGAGCAAAGAAAAAAAAAGCTTGTCAGGCAAAAGCCAAGAAATGTGAGTTGGCAGCATTTGTTCTTGGCTGAAACTAAGACCACAAATACAATAAACAAACCATTCACACATCATTTTATGAGCATTTTAATAGGTCAAAATACATTTTAGGTGAAAACCAAAAAAGAAAGAAAGCAGTTTTTGGACAAATGCATTTTCTTGCAATATGAACTCCATGTAACAGTGGATTCAGTGTTAATTTTGGGGGACAGAGAGCACTGTCTTTAAAATTTTTGATAGAGACACCTTAGAAGTACATAGGAAAGCCAATTACATCCAATAAAATGTCAAATTTGCCGTAAATGTGCACTTACCTTGTTTATTTAATTGAGCCACAATAGCGATCCTCTCACAGTCATGACATTGACGTTCGGCTTTTCAGATGTATTTGCACTGATGTCCTCATTATTTTTCAAAAAAAGAAAAGATCAGAAAGTAGAGAATGGAAGGGGGATTATAATGACACAAGAGACTGAGTAATAACCTTGCCAGTGGCATTCATTGTATGTGTTTTATGTGTGTGTGCGTGTGTGCATGTGTGCCTGTGCTGGGCCAGCCATTTGCTTGGCGTGGGGAGGAACTGCACCAGCTGAGACAGCTTGTACACAGCCAGGCATCTCTGTGGCCCCACACAGACACACTTTAACACAAACATGCATCAAAGCATGTACATTCATTTGATGGTTCCATGTGGAGAGCAGCTTCAACATTTCTCAGCATGGGGAGAGGGCTATTACCTTGACATCACTTAGCAAAATGTTTGATAGTGACCTATTTTAATTACATTTGTAAAGGGTTCTGAGGGAAAGACTTTAAAAAAAATAGTAAACTGAGTAAGCATCTGTGGTCTGCTTTAAATAAAAATCAAAGCTTTTAAAAAATAATCAAATAAAATCCTTTTTAGAAAATGCTAATTATACAAAATGACAAAATAAACTTGCAGGAACATCACAGTTAAAATAAAAAAGTTTAAAAAATGTTTCATATATGTGGCTTTGTGAAGCTATAATCATTTCTTGTCATGTTTCTTGTTTACAAAATGTTAAAGAAGTACTTTTAATTATTTCCACATCACAATTTCCAAGACTTGAAGTGAGTAAAACCAACTATATCGCTATAAATATTAAATGAGCCAGGTCACTAAAAAAGTAATTGGCTTTTTGAACTGCCTGATGCTGCTCTACTGTCTCTGCTGAGATTTATAATGTTGACTTACTGTACAAGACAGAGAGGGTAATCACCAAGACAGTTTATCCTGAAGCTCCATCTATCTCTCACCCTCCGACATTGGGAAAAGGAGTGCAATTGTTTTAGGGCAAAATAGGTGTCAGCCTAAATCAGCTTGGACTGCTTCAAGGATAAAAAGGCCAAAAGGAAAAAAAAAGTTTAATCTATTAAAATGAGATCCAAGGAAAATCTAATACTTCATTCTAAATGCATTTTGTTGTATATCCTTTTCATCTTTTTCTAATTCATCTTCCTCTCTCGCGGTCTCCCTCACTTGTTCTCTCCAGGTTTTAGCTGAAATTAAATTGATTTGCATAATGAAAGGAGATCAAATTTTGCTGTACAGAAGTAAAATAGAAATAAAAAGGACTTTCCTCTGAGGGTGGATGGGTATGAGCCACATGAGAAAGGGAGAGGTGAAAAGAAAGAAACAATAAAATGCAATTATACAGCTTCAATAAACCCATAATTCCAGTACGTACAAAAATACCCAGATAGGCGGTTCACATTATTTCATTCGACAAAGCTATAAAGACTCATTCAAAGCTGCAGCAAGCCTTACAACACCACAAATTGTCTAATCACTGCTTATAAAAAAAAAATAAAATTAGAATGTTGCCAAGCCTAGTGACAGTCTCCACTTTCTAGGTGTTACTACCAATTACATTTCTATTATTGTGGTTATGCTTGGCAACCTTCAAAAAAAAAAACTCATCTAATTGTTCTGTTAGTCGTCGTATTTGTGTTCTGGGTACCATTCTGAGCTGTGGGATTGGTTTTGATTTGTTCATTTGATGCATCTTGGCCCAATATCTCCTAAATATTAAACAGAACAGAAATGTGTGCAATGGGAAATTTAATAACTATTCCACCAGAAAGTTACATGCAGATACATTAGTGTATTGGTTATCTTCTGCTAGGATTTGATCACATTTTTAAATCTTTTTTTTTTATGGAATAAATCATAAATAGACATTTTACTGTACTGTCTGCATGTCAAATGTCAAAAAGATTTTTGATTAACTTTCTTTATTAATCCTGCAATCATTGAGTGATTTCTTGAGTGAAATCCTCTTTAATGTCAGTCGAGGCAAGGCTACATGAAAGCATGTCTGAGGACTTATATTAGGAGATTTGATGCAATTGTTTTCCAAGTGGGCCTTTCTTCTCTGCTGACTTTCAGTTAATAATGTATTAGGGCTAAGTCTTCATGTCTGCTTCCCTCTCTGTGCTTGGCATGTCAGGTGAGCAGACGGGAGGTGTAAACAATAGATTTTCTTATACATACACAATTTGAGAAGGAAAAACAAAGGCAGACAGACACACAGGAGCCCCTGAAAACTTTGTTTCAGATGTTAATAAAAAGATAAAAAAGAAAAAAAGGCTTTGGTGTGCCTGAAACCCTCATAGCATGAACATTTTCAGACACTTTTAAACTATTATGCAAATTAAATTTTAGGGACACCTCTTTGCATTCAGCTAGTTGTTAAGCCATGTCTACTTATAAAGCATAATGCCGGTAGCGCTTTAGCAGACGAGCAGCACTGTTGTTTTGTCTCCATCTAAACCTGTACATTATTTATACATAAGTTTTTGTATAACCTCAGAGAGGCTGGAGCTAATCTGTTATGACAAACCATGTGCAGCCCTTTTGTATATTCATTTTTTCAGTAATCCTAATTGCTTCATAATCTAATTAAAGAAGGTGGTACAGCCACAGGAGTGACTATACCTAGATTTTATTGTCTCTTATTAATGCATGCACACGTGATCTAATCACCAACTGGGGCTAAGACAAATGGCTGTCTTAAGTCCATTGTTGAAGTAGGCTCTTCAGAGACTCGAGCTCTTTTTACCGAGATGACCTTATAACATCTTCTGCTCATGAATAGCAATGAATCATAACGGCATTAATATTTCTATTTACAAAGTCATGGCAAAGTTTTCATCAACCAGAGCTCAACCATATTAGATGCAAATGTGAATCACATACCCAGGATATAGGTTTTCTTTTTAGTCTTGCATCATATGATGTGCCAAAAGCTGTTTGATGGCTATTTTTATTTTTTTGCATAAATATGAAAACAAATGCTGGTGACTGTACAAGCCTTATTATTATTGTTCAGTACTGTTCACTTGAGTTTATTGTGCGCTGAATACAACTTCAAGTGATTGGTCATTGTTGTTTGGTAGTTCTTGCAGGGCCAGAATAAATGTTTGATCAATCAAGGGGGACAGAATAGAAAAAAAATATTTAGGAGTCAAACATAAAAAATAAATAAATCATACACCAAAAACTGGGTCCAAACCAACAAAAACAAGGTGATTTACAGAGCAATTCAACAAAAACCACAAGCATCGAAAAGACTTTTAAGAAGCACAATAGGACAGCTCTACTCTTGCCCTTGATGAGTTTGCTACTTTGTCAACCCTGAGTTGAATTACGATCGCTATTTAGAGAACAATTGATCCAAGCGGGGCAAGAGATTCTAGCGTATAGTGGGAGAACACTTCTGCATGCAGTGATGTACAGTATGCTCCATCTGTGTCTTCCTACTATTACATAGAGGCTAATACAGTATAGCTCGAGGCACAAAAGAATGTCTGCATCCCTATGGGAAAAGAAGGTTTTGCTTGAAATGCCTCCTAATAGAGAGATCAACTGCCTGGACACCCACAATTCTTGCATGTGAACACCAATGATGCAACAATTATTCAATAATACAATTTTTGACAGGTAGTTATGGACCTCTTCAGGATGTCTGCTTGGATAAATGGCTGCATGGAATAAAATTAGTGTGCAACTTGTGGTGATCAGAGGCTACAGGACCGTGCTATATGGTTGCATAATAGCTTAATAAGTCAGTTGAAGCAAATAAAGGACTAAATATACAGTCACTACTTGGTCAAAAGCGACACCTTGGTTTCTGACTGAGGATTCAGCTGAAACAAAGGCTAAACTGATCAGTCATCGAATTGAATTACATTTATGCAGTTGTATGAAATACATTTGAAATTTGTACTAACTTTTGAAGGTTAAAAGAGGTGTAGTGATTTAACTGAATATCATCTGCACAGCAGTGACAAACTAGACTTTTATCACTCTTTATACGCCAAAAGGGAGAGACATCATATGGCTCACCACATAAGTGAGGTGTACTGTAAGAGGCAGGTTACTGATAAAAACTGAAAAAAGTCCCAAGGCTGATGCAAAGATTCTCACCCACAAGGACACTGAGGTTTACAGTGTAATATGCAACAATGACATATAAGTGTAACATGGAACATTCCCCTATGCCAATGCTCTGGTATGTAACTTGAGCCTCTTGAGCTTTTAATTGGAGTGTAATTAGTGGAAATTTGATCTAATCTTTTGTTGTTGTATTTATGTGCTTATTTAAAGCCTTTTGTGGTCTGTTTTGCAAAGTGGTTTTAATAGAAGCATGCTTAAAATAAGCGCGCACACACTTAAAATACCAATGCAAATGCAATGCATATTAAAACAAGCTTAGATAGCATAGATAGATAGCTGGATGTTTTGGTGTGGTTGTTGACCCGTTGTGGTCCAATGTGGCTCGAGCCTCTTTCACTCTGCTGGGTACTGGACATGTCTCAGGCACCTGGGGCCCTGTACTTGGCTAGCGCTGGCATGGCTGGCCTCTGGCAGGGTTGGTGCCCATTGCCTCTGGTTCTTTGGGAGTCTTGCCCTTTGGCCATGAAGGCTTCGTCCATGGCCTCTCATTTCCTTCTGTGGGGGTGGGCACATGGTTGTCATGGAGGCCTTGGGTCTGTAGTACTCTTGGGGGGGCTGCAGACAACCCAGGGATTCTGGGTCTTGCCATCTGCCTCTGGTTTCTAGGGGACTGCTGCAGCTTCTTACCCTCATGATCAAGTATATTTCATGAGAAACACACATGCTTACTTCTATATTGCTTCTATATGCCTCTCTCCACTTGTCAGCACTGCCATTGCAAACCTACACACATACTAAGATTAGAATAAATAACAGAAAAATATTAATAAGAGTCTGAATTATCAAAAACTTCCCTTTGCCTGTAAATGCATCAATTTCCCTCGAACCAATCAGAGTGCAAGATCAGACATGTGACCATGTACCTGCATGCGGTCACAGCCCCCCATATGCATCCGTCCTTCAGTTGTCGCCTTGAGGTTGTGATTTGGCGCTGTATGAATAAAATTGAATTGAATTGTCACAAACCCCTCTGTTATTGTTAAAATAAATGTGCTGCCATTTTGTGCCATGGCGGCTGTACTGTATGAATCTATGTTGAAATATTTAAATTTTTGCGCATTTTGCTTTCATTCACACTGAGCAGAGGATGAACTGAGATTTTGCTGGTTTTTCCTTAAAACATAATCTTATTAAAAAGTTTTGAAAAAGGCACCTTAGAATGAAATTATTTAAATCCAGATTTAATTAAAAAAAACAAACATCTTAAAAGTAAAGTGTCCAGGCAGATTTTAGAGGGTTTTGCATCTGAACTCTTCATGTTTCTATAATCATTAAACAATAGATTTTGCATTGATAAACTCTCTGACTCCATGTAAGATTTTATTGTTTCTGTGCTCATTATTTCTATAATGAGCACAACTGTGCACAATTGCGGTGTTTATATAACAACCATCAACATAACAGAGAAGAACATGTAAGTGCAAGACCTGCAGAACACATTATTAAAAATAGTATAACTTTGAAAGGAAAAGTGATGTATCAAATGATATTATATTACTTAAGAAACAATGCAAATTTTTACTTTACTTTACGAGAGCATCCGGCCCCCTTAGTGTCTGCTGAGAAAAATTCCGGTTTTGAGACAAATGTACAGTAGTTGACGACCCCTTTTATGGATAGTCTATAGAGGGCATCTATAGATTTTCCAAAACAAGCATAGATTGCAGATATTTACAGTTTTGTAGTTTGATTTTGAGTCTTGTGTTTTTTTTTCTCTTTTTTTTTTCAGGTAGCTGCAATTGTGACAGAATCTTAATCTTAAATGTTTTTTTTTTAAAGAAGAATACGTGTTGGCGCAAGTGACTGGCACAGCTGTTTTTGTCAAAGCTGTTGGTCTGTGACAGATACGCACAAGGTTTTATTTTGACATTGGTGCAGCGATTCACCAAGTTTCACTTCACAGGCTTAATCAGCATCGCTTTTAATCTAAGTGTTTACTCAAAACACACATTTTAACTCAAAATATGTCAATCTCTTAAATCTAGTCAAGCAAGTTCTGTTTCCCAGATTAAACTAACTAAACTGTTCTGTGTATGATACTGTACATACACAGCATGGAGTCTTCAGACAGGTATTAATGGTTTAATATAAAGCATTTTCCCTGAGTTTTCTACAGTTTTGAGGACCCTCAGATGATGTCACTGCTCTAGAGTTGTCCACCATATTGGACCTGATACAGCCACCAGTTGCTAGTGTCTTGATACTAGAGATCACCCAGTGTTGAGTGTTTATGGACTTACAAGTTTGACAGTTCCTTGTCCTTGTGTTCAGTTTTGCTTCCATTGTGTCGCTAGTCTCCTTTGGTTCATGTTCTTCCCTGCTGCCTCAGATCTTCTCTGTTCCTTGCCGTGTGTTCCATGTTTTCCTTGTTATGTCTAAGAAATCCCAGAGTTTATGGTTTCCTGGCTCCCAAACAGCATATGGTTTTTGTATCCTGAGTTTACCAGAAAATAGAGCTGTCACCTCCGAGCTGCATCCTGTTGTGTGGGTCCTGCATTGGGGTCCTAACCCGGTCACACACTGCACTCTCACTGCAACTTACCATTTGCTGTAGACGTATTTCTTCCAAGCCTTCAAGTGTGCCATGTCACTGCTTCATTGGGACACTTAGTTGTTTCTCTTGGTGTTTTGCTTCACCAACCAGTCAAGGGAAGGGTTCATTTTCCCTATTTCAAGCTGTTGTCGTCTCACCTCTTCTTCAGCCTATTATCCCTCCATCATCATGCCATCAACTCACCTACTCCTTACTGTCACAGCAGCACCACAGCGGATCAGGAGCTGCAGGCATCTTCAGTGTCGGCAGCTCCTTGCTCATCAGAGCCACAGCCTGCTCCACCTGCATCTGGGTCTTCACCTGTGCCTCCATCTTCATCAGAGTCATCACCAGAGCTTTTAATGTCTCCCCAGTTAGCCGCAACCACAGCAGCGCCATCTGCTACAGTGCCTCTACAGTATTCAGAGCCAGCTGCTGCAGCGCCTCCTCATAAGCCACCAGTGACTTCAGGTCGCCTGGTAGGAGCAGAGTCCTCACGTGAGCCATGTCACAAATCACCTTCGCAACCTGTAAAGCCTGAGCTGGAGTTTCAGCAGCTCCAGTCATCGGAGAAGGCTCCACATCCTGCACAGGAGTTCCAGTCATCAGAGTCACCACCTCCACAGTCTTCAGAGCCAGAACCACTAGTTACCACACTCACCACAGTTGTCAGGGCCATTTGCCACAGCTCCAACACCTGGGCAGACTGGTGGTCTGAGTCTGAGTCCAAGAAGCTGGCATCACCTGTTTTCGAGGTGTCTAGTGGCCCCTGTTAACATGAACCCCTGAGAGACTCACCCGCCGCCTTCCTCGTTGCCGACCACTGGTGATGTTTGGTTGCCTCCTTTATCAGCCTCCTGCCAAGCCACCAGATGATGTCCCGCTGGCTCCCTGAACTGCTAACTTATAGGGTTGGGCTCTGGTGCTCTGGGTTTGCCTGGCTTTGCTCCACCACTGGTTAGCTGATTGCACTGCTGGCCTCCAGAGTGTCTTCATCCTTCATTCTTCTCTGTTCCTTGTCACGTCATTGTCTGTGGCTCCCCACTTGTTGTATGTTCCATGTGTTCCTTACGTCAAAAAAGAGTTTGTTTCCTTTCTCCTGACCAGGCCAGTGTTTTTGTAATGTGTGACCTGAGTTCACCAGCGAATAAAGCTGCCACCTCCAAGCTACGTCCTGTTTTGGGAGGCCTGCATCGGGGTCCTAACCAGATCACCCACAGTGCACTCTGTCACAGCTAGGGAAAAATATATTTTCCTTGAGTAGTTCCTGGCAGTTGCTAGCAGGTTGCCTGTAATATTTCATGTTTGTCTGCAGTTAGTTTAAGAAGTTTGCTTACTACTAGCCAAGCAGTAGGAAAACCTGAAAAAGTACGAGGCAAACTGGAAATGGAGTGGATTTGCCTTCCTCTGTAGCAATTGGTGATTGTCAGAGGGTCACTGACCGATTGCTAAAACCACAGTCACACTGGTTTACAAATCATTTTCCCAGTGACTGCCGTCAACCTCCAGCAACCAATCGCATCTGGTCAAGGAAGACTGAGACACATGGTCAGTGGTCATCTCCATAGACTCCACAGACAAGAGTAAATCTTTCACAACCATTATTTGTGAAATGTTTTTCAGTGTATCTGTAGAAACCCTGTTCTGTCCCTGTACTTTGTTATTTTCTTCTTATTTTGCTGTGTTCAAGATGTTTTAGGGGTGCAGCCTTCAGGCAGTGGTTGTTTAACCTGCTGTTAATAACAATGTGTGTGAGGGAAGGTACTTTGGCCATGTTACATTACTGACTCATCTCCTCAACTTCACTCTCTGTCACTGATGCTTAAAGAGCTGCAGGTGTGTGTGTGTGTGTCTGTTTGACCAAGGGCAGGGTTGGCTGAGCTACACACACATATGCAGGGCAAAGAAGCCACACCAGACATGATTAAGGAGGTCTGGATGTATTAATTTGTGTTTAGAATGTAACGATCCTGAAACAATTAGAAAATATTGTTTGTTTTTCTGTTTCAGTGCTCTGTTCTTGATAGTGCTCCTCACTCTTGCTCAGTCGCTGCTCTATCTTTCCCCTTCTTGCTCTCATTTAGCCAGGAGTGCATAGCCATGTTTAATGTGTTTACGGTCATTTATAATTACTGCATATCATACCTTTCTTTGAGACACACATCTGAATAATAAACCTTCCATAAGAATGGAAACAAAACAAACATCAAGTAAACTTTCATATTACCATATAAAGGTTTTGATTTATGCCAGGTTGTATAATACTGCCATTCTACCGATAATACTGGCCTTGCAAAGGGTATGTATGTACAAGGAATCCTTTGGCAGTACTGCACGCCTAATATTAGACATAAAGCAATATCAGAAATTAGACAGAAATCACATCTTTTAAAGAGCAATAGAATTCTCATTAGGAGGTTAGAGGAGACTATAGTTTGTGTCCCTTTGGGGAGTTTTGTGATTCACACTGTACCTGGTTAGTTCAGACACCGGGAGCTGCTTAGATTTATGAAAAGATCATAGCTCAGGTTAAAATATGCTTCCTGACAACTTTAACTCTGCACATTGTAAGATGAAATCTATCCAGTTCATTTAAATGTGACCAGACGGGAGCAAGACACCTGTTTCACTATTCCCTTAAAGAGACTCTGTGTGTATTTGTGAGACATCGAGTGGCTGGCACGCTAACAAAGATGCCTTTGTTGTGCAATACATTGTGTGCATCAGAAACAAATGAAAACATGAGGAATTCAGTTCTATGTGGGGGGGGGGGGGGGGAG
>VOQJ01017562.1:12940-23269 GCA_015052665.1 Apistogramma diplotaenia | reverse complement strand
CTTAACAAACAACAACAACAACAACAACAACAACAAAATCATTCCTCTGAAAATAGTTAGGTACAAGGACTGGATTGAAAATGAGTGAAAAAGCAGCCAATATCCAAAGAAAAACTTTAAACCTTCAGAAACGCTGGAGAAATGCTGCTCAAGTCCATGTCTTAAAAAAATGGCAAGAAAGTCTGGCTCCTTTTAAAATATCAGTCACAAGCTTGGACACACCTTCTGATTCAGTGGTTTCTCCATTGTAGATTAATACTAAAGTCATTCAAAGTATGGAGAAATACAAATGGAATTATTTAGTAAACAAAAAAGTGTTAAACATATCAGAACACATTTTATTTTTTCGATTCTTCTAAGTAGGCACCTCCTGCTTAGTTTTACAGTTTTACACATCTTGGCATTTTCTCAGTGAGCTTTATGAGATGGTCACCTGGAATGACTTTTAGTTAACAGCTGTGCCTGTAAAGAGTTAATTTCTTGCGCTCTTAATGTGTTTGAGACCATCAGTTGTGTTGTGAAGAGGTAAGTTGGTATAGAATAAATAACCCTATCCGAGTGACTTTCTAATCCATAAGAAGGCAAGAACTACTCAACTAAGCAAAGAAAAACAACACTCCATCATTAGTTTAAGAGGTCAGTCAGTCTGGAAAAATTCAAGAGCATTGAAAGTATCCTCAAGTGCAGTCGTATACACCACTGAATGTTATGTTAGAAACTGGCTCTCATCAGGACCGCCCCAGGAAAGGAAGACCAAGAGTTTCCTCTGTTGCACAGGATAAGTTCGTCAGAGTTACCAACCTCAGAAACTGGAAGAACAGCAAAAGGAAGAGACTGGTTTGGGCCAAGGAACACAATAATGGACATTAGACCAGTGGAAATCTGTCCTTTGGTCTGATGGGTCTAAATTTGAGATTTTTGGTTCCAAACGCCATGTCTTTGTAAGACGCAGACAAGGTTGAGCAGATGTTCCCTGCATGTGCACTTCCCAGGAGGAGTAGGTATGGAGGAGGAAGTGTGATGGTATGGGGGTGCTTTGCTAGTGACAGTGTTGCCAATTTATTCAAAATCCAAGGCACACTTAACCAAAGTGGCTACCACAACCTGCCATCCCATCTTTAAATGTCTAATAAAAAATTGACTTGACCTGATCTCTACAATCACCTGATCGAAACCCAGTTGAGATGGTTTGGGATAAGGTGGACCGCAGAATGAAGACAAAGCAGCCAATAAGTGCTCAGCACCTCTGGGAACTCCTTCAAGATGGTTGGAAAACCATTTCAGGTGATGACCTCATAAAGCTGACAATACCAAGAGTGTGCAAAGATGTTATCAAAGTGAAAGGTGCCGACTTTGAAGAATCTAAAGTCTAAAACACATTTTTAAATTTTACTACATGATTCCTTGTGTTCCTTCGTAGTTTGGATGCCCTCAGTATTAATTAGCAATGTAGGAAAAAAAAACAATGAATGAAACCTTTGACTGGTACTGTGCATACAGCAGAAATGAGGTGTGGCTCAAGACTTTTGCACAGCATCGTAACACTTCCTAAAGATTGTGTCCATGTAGGATCTTGATGGAGTGAAACTCTTAAAAAACTGCTCAGCTGTCCCAGGATTTGTGGAGTCTGTGGTCCACTGTAACAATGACATAAGGAAATCGCACAAAGAACCGCAAACACTCAAACAAACACATGCAAACATCCACACAGCTCCGGGTACACAAGTGCTATCAAACTGTCCAAAATGTTAAAACAGAGAGTGAGAGAAACAGAAAGGTAAGTGTGTGTGTGTGTGTGTGTGTGTGTGTTTTGGGTAGGCCGTGGGTGTTGGTAAGGAAATGAAAGCGAATATGATATATGTATAAAAAAATGCCTGTGGGAATTTGTTTTTCTTTTTGCACTGCCGTCAAGCTCTTGTTGCATGAATTTTCTTTTACATTATTCCACCAATTGTTATCAAGCTTGTCTCGGGGCAACACATTGGGTTAGTTAACTACCCAATATCCAGCGTAGCATATGCACTGACAGCACAATCATTTCGCCTTAACAATCTTGCAACAATGAACATGTTTTTCTTTTAGGAAACAACAACAAAAAAACCTTATTCTGGCAGAGATTCTTCAGGATGGCTTATGAGTGAATGACCCAGGCTGTGCATGGTCTTCTGCCCATTGGCAGAAAAAGCCATTTCTCAAAAGCTTCCCCAAGCAAAATGCCGTAGGTTGTATACCTCCTGACCCTAGTGTACCAACAAGCAAATTAATATCAATTTGTGTCACTTCATTACACTATTCATTATTTACCGTCAGAGCTGCAAATTCTTTACATCCCCTTTGCTGTGAGTCTGAGATTAAAGCTCTAACGGCCACTCCCTGTTCTCATTAGAAAGCTTGCTCAGATACACTTTTCATCTGAGCCTGTCACACACAGACTCGCCTGTCAGGCAAATGATGATAGAGGGACCCTTAGAAAGCTTTGTTGTTTTGCTGAAGTATTTGGGTTGTTTTCTTGAGTGTGTCACAGTTTTTTTTTCCTGCATCATTCTATACTTCACAAATCCGGTTATACATTTATATGTGTGTTCATGATGTGAATGAATGTCTTAGATAATCAGGTGCAGGTGTAGTGATGTGGATGCAGATAATTGGTGACTTGACCTTTCAGCTGTTATATCATCTTGTCCATAATGTGAGTTAAGGAAACTGGTCTTACTGTAACAGGAGGATGTCTATGGAAATGGGATAGCTGCAGTTCTACTCTGTTGTCAGCACCGTTAATGGTCTGATGAAACTGTGGCAAAGCAACAGTAGCATAGTCCTATTAAACATGTTTACACTGTGGTTTTGTTGCTAAAAATCATCCCTATTCTTAGGTTTCAGTGGTTTCGTATTGAAGTCTCCTATCAGATTGCTCTGCAGCGCAAAGCATCATGAAGCCATAAACAAACATCACTCAGAGGCATCAGCTGTGCTGGGTTTTCCGGATAATGATCAGAGTTTTTAAGCCGATGTGACTGCACGTGCTGGGTCCGGCTGCCCTGTCTTCTTGTGTTTGTGTATACAAAGAAGTGTGAGTGTATTTATGGCTTCTCCTCGGACACATTTTTTAATAATTCAGTGATTGCCATATGTAAATTATTCCATGGAACCCACTCTTCACAACAGGAGGAGCAATTTGAAAGATGAAGCTGCTACAGGCGTTTTAAGATGAACAACAATTCCAGTACAAGAACAATATGCAGAGGTGTTAAAATATTCAACATAGCCTGCAAACAGTCTTTGCCCCTCCCTGGGTTATTGTGCACTGAAATATGTAGCTGATATTGGTGAAGGGGCAGCTGTGTAATGGCAACTGGTTGCTCTGTGCTTCTGTGAATCACTAATAATGTTCAATAACTACCACTCTGCACTGATAAACTTTATATTCAACATTTAAAGCGGTAGAGATGGGTGGGGCATACACTTATATCGCATATCCCCACAAAGTTTCCAACACTGGAGGGTGTTTTAGTTCTCTCTTTTGCTTTGCTGGGTTTTGTAATGAATCACAATTCTGAGACCTCTACCTCGAATCAATACAAAGCGCCACCGCAGCACTATCTCTGCCTTATTACAATATGGTTAGAGTCATTGGAAATTAGTTCCCAGCGAGCGTCCCACTAGTTCTTTAAAAATGCATAGGATTAAGAGGGAATGGTGTGCTGCAGTATCAATCAAGCTCAACCAAGTGAGTAAAAGGACAGAGGGGATAGAAAAACTGACACTTGACAGTTTCCACAGAAGGTGCTTTCTGGCATTTTCTTTCTTAGGTTTTCTCTACAGTGTTGGTGGTAATGGTCAGTGGGTGGCAAGGTTATTATTTATTGCTATAAGAGAATTTTCTGTCTGAATTCAATGAAGTGTGGGTTGAAATGCGCTATAATATGTACAGAAATAAATTTGTAGTTATAGGCACTTTAACTTTTTTTTTTTCCCCACACTGTCAGTACATTTACTTGGCCAGTTACTCAGGCAGCGCAGCTACTCATGATGAAAGCCAAACCTCTGATGGATGCATGCCAGTGCCAGTGAAGTGAAAATGCTCAGCGTGCTTTCTGTGCTATCTGCAGCAGCAGCTGACTCCATGTTCATGAAACATGGTAATGTAGCCCTTCAGGATCAACGTATGTATCTGCAAAGAAACTGAACTCAAAATGCTTATATACAAGTGTGGATTTGATAGTCAAAAACGTACAAACATGGTGATGATATCAATGAATTTTGATCCCTTGGAGCAACAGATAAAATGCTGTTTTTTTTCTGTAAAGTACTGAAGAAGGTGTGAAGAAGGCAAAGGAAAAGGAAGCTGAGGAAAGTTGGTTTGTTTTGTGGTGGACCCTTTCAGCTCAAGTTATATTCCACAAAGTGAGTGTGTCAGCAGTGATATCAAAAATGTTTTATTTCTCCTAAGGCGAAGACGAGCCAACGCCATCTCCCTGAACCTGAAGCTACCAAACAGAAACACATGGAGTGAATCGCTAAAACCTTTCAGAGCATTTTTTGTGTTGTGACACTCTCCTGACACCAGGAATGCTGTGTAGCAGAAGAAAGGTTGTATTATTTTCTGAGGTGGAAAACATAATACTGAACCGGGGAAGCTACAGGTGGTATCGGGAAAGGGAAGAGGAAGGTCAAAAAAAAAAAATTAAAAAGAGGGCCGTAAACACTCAAAGGCAAGACAAAAGGCTCTCTGCCTAAATCCCAATGAAAGTGAGCCAGAGAACACTCCAGTGCCCCGAAGAACAAAAGAAAGAAAAACAATTGTGACAGAAGGCACACTGTTTGGGTCAAATTTGGTCTGCTTTGATATTTGACAACAGTAAAAAAAACCCTAAACATGATTCTTTTAGACTAAAACTTGATGCATTAAATGAAAAAATAAAAACACAAAAGGAATCAAAATACACAAATACAAAAATATTTTTAAATTTTTATGCTGTTGTACAGATGCTACAAATTTCTTGTACAGTACACTGAATCTGTTCCAGGTCAAATTTGATCTTTTATCTACTGAGATGGATTTTAGATCCACCAGTTTGAGTCAATTTAAAGAAAATGGTAATTTTAGATAATCTTGAAACTGTGAAATTGTAAATGTGTGTGTCTGTGTGCATTTTTTATGGGGCGGTGGTAGCTGAGATGAAGAGGCACCTTGTCACTGCCATGAGAAATGCCCAGGTTCCCACATAGACAGGTGCCTAATGGTCTTTGCAAGGCAGCATAGTAACAGCCAAATATGTTACACATAAGGAACAGAGGTCATACAGAGGTCAGAGCATTCCTTGAGTGATGCTGGCTTGAAACAGACCAGTCTGTGTGGTACTTCAGCTTCCTTCCACACTCCAAATACATACATGTCAGGTTAACTGGTAATTCTAAATTGGCCTATGGTGTTAGGTACAGTAGTGCTATATGAATGTGTGTTTGGTTAAAGAGCTAAAAGTGCTCTGTATGATAAAGATAAACAGTGCAAAATAAATGTGAGTAAAATACAATCTTGTGCTTTTTGTTCCTGCAAGTACCTACAATGTATGAAAATAATCCAACTATAATGGCACAGAACAATGCAGAACTGAGGACAGTGTTTAATGGATGCAGTGGTTATACATGGTTATGTAATAAATCCTAACAGTTCCAGAAAATTCACTTTCAGCGAAACACATTTAATTTTGGCTGCTATGATTTCATGTCTTAGGTAAAACCTGCCGTAATATTGTGTGATAGCAAATGTTTTTCTCCAAAAACAAGTGCTGTAAAATCTAAAAATACAATCTCTGTGCTCTCTGAAACATTAATTAAGGATTATTTGTTAATATCAGATAGGCTATTTATTGGTTGTAGACACTTCTTATGAGGGAATTCTTTGGCTTTGGTCAAAACTGATCTGAACCAAACTGTAGAGGCATGAAATATGAAAACAGTATGTGCGGGTTAAACATGGCAGAATGGTTGAGAAGGAGCAACTGAGACGGAGCCCGGCCAATACTAACAGGTGGTCCAGGATGTGGTGGCAAGCATGGTTGTTCACACTGGAGGTGGGAAAAGGCATGGAGTTTCCTTACTCAAGTGCAAGGGAGAAATTAAGCTAAAAGCTGGGAGGGAGTTGAGTGTTCCTGCTAGTTTTAGCTAATGATCTATTCTATTTACTGTTGTTTTAGTCACAGTTACAAGATATACTGTCTACATTCATAACTACTGTAAATTTTAAAATACTTTTTCTGTGAAACATCAAACAGCTTTCCTGTAATCTAAAATCGATATATTTCAACAGGGCTTTAAGCTTCAGGAAATGTTTGAACAAAGCTTTGAAAGCCTTGTGCTGCCATTTGCCAATCGTGCCACCTTTGTTTTTGTTTACTTTTCAGGTTTAAGGTCAGGAAAATATATCTTTCAAAGTCATTTATTCAGCTCGGATTCCCTCTGTGAACAATCTTGGCATTTTCCTAAAGGTTAGAGCAGTGAAGCCCTAACCAGGCTTTAAAAACCTCCAGCCCACTAGTGTCCATCTGCCTTGCAAAAGAGATTCAAGTAGTCTGACAAAAAAGTACCTCTCAGTAAAGAGTGGGCCATTATGAATTCATTTTTATTCACACCGTATTCAGCTTCTGCTCACTTCTGGAAGCACAGAATATAATCACGTTTGGCAATGTATTTTGATATGCAAAACTACACAGTTAATGTCACATGTAAAAATAAAATTTAATATAATGATGAATAATGACTTGGTGGAAACGCTTGAGTTGGTAGAAAGATTGAAATCTGCTTCACAGGAAGTGAGGGTGTCCTCATATCACCACCTGAATGAATAAATTCTGAACATTTTTCACAACCACATTAAACCAAAGCCTGTAACATGCAGATGTTGCAAAATACTCCACATGCACTCATTTTTTTTATAGTATTAATCATATTTATAACATTCATAAGGTTTTGATAGCCAAGATTTAAATGCATTGTGTAATTGCTTGCTGTACTTTCTGTCACAGTATTGAGCTTCAAATACTCTGTAAAAGGCTGACTGAGCCCACATTTTTCACTCCTTTTCAGCGATATCATGCTTTTGGCTTTCACGCCACAAAGCTGTGTAGTGCTGCCATTGTTCATCTATCTTTGGCCTTGAATTTTAACAGCTGTGAGAAAGGTGTTTTAGTGGAGCACACAGTTTTTAGTGCCCAAAGAACAGCAGCATATAATGTTCAGCTTCCAATGATTCTCAGACTATTGTTTTTCAAATTTTGCTTCTTTTGGTCAAACACAAGGTGTCTGTAATGTATTGTTTTAATGAAGTGATAAATGATTATTGATAATATACCAATAAGTTAATAACTTCTACTTCTTTTTCTTTTTTTTGTTAGTGCCAGCAGAGTAGACACACAATCCTCCCATCTCCAGACAGCTGTCAGGCTGAAGCTGGCTAAAGAACAAAAGCTAGCTATAAGTTAACACAATGCCAGCAAATTTTAGGCTTTACTGTCCTAAAAAATACACTTTCCCTCTGAAAAACAGTTTGATTACATTCTCGCATCGTATAAGAGTGTCAGAGTCCAGTAAGTTACATCCCCTTCAAAGAGAGTTTCACTAATGCTGGCAAACTGTGGCTAACTGGGCTAACAGTAGCTAACAGCAGCAAAAACAGCAGCGCTTACTGACAAAAAAGTTCAGCATATTCTCAACAACTCATGTCAGGATCACTGTCATTGAGCATCTCTGACTCACTGACTCATATCGGATTACTTTCACAATGTTTTATAGTCTCTTCCAAAGATAATAATGGTGAATATTTCTCACCTGACATCGACACCTGAGGTATACAGCAGACTTAAAGCCTAACACAGTTTGGAGAAAAATCCTGGCTGAGGTAAAGTCTAATGACTGAAACAAGCTTGGCCTACAGCAGCCACTGTAATTAGAATTATGCACTTAAATTGGGAGGGCTAAGAAAACAGAACACAGTTGGCTTCAATCTGCAATCTATTGACATCTAAAAGAGAAAATTTTACACACTGTAATGTTTTTTTACACTCACTTCTGCTCCTACCATCTGAACTTTGCAGCAGAAATTGAGACTCAACAGACCAGATGACATGTTTTGGTCTTCTGTTGTCCATTTTGGTGAACCTGTGTGAGCTATAGCCTCAGTTTCTTGTTCTTACCTGACAGGAGTGGCACCCAATTTGATTTTTTTTCTGCTGCTGTGGCCCATCTGTTTCAAGGTTCAATGTGTTGCATTTTCTGAGACCAATCTGTCCATTCTCCTGTGACCTCTGACATCAGCTAGGCATTTTCTCCCAGAGAACTGCCGTTCACTGCACATTTTCTGTTTTTGTGGCCATTCTCTGTAAACCGCAGAGATGGTTGTGAGGGAAAATCCCAGCAGATCAGCAGTTTCTGAAATACTCAGACCAGCCCATCTGGCAGCAACAACCAATCCATGTTCATTTAAATCACCTTTTCTCCCCATTCTGATGCTCAGTTTGAACCTTAGCAGGCTGTCTTGATCACATTTACATGCCTTAATGCATTGATCTGCTGTCATGTAACTGCCTGATTGGATATTTGCATTAATCAGCAGTTGAACAGGTGTATCTAATGAAATGGCTGCTGAGTGTGTGTTTCTACAGACTGGGTCAAACACCTTTACAAACAGTTACATTTGTACTTTTATACCTACAATTTACAATCATGTAAAATGATTGAACACTAAGGGCAAAACCAAAACAATGACATGAGCAAAGCCACTCTAGAAAACAAGTGAAGGTAAACTGAACTGACAGAAAAGGTTAAAAATTGAATAAAAATAAAACATAATGAAAAATCTAAAACTTTCAATTTTACAAACATTAAGTGAATTAGAATCACGTGGGGGTTGTCGGCACAGTGGAACAACAGATTAGGCCAACAGATCAAATTGCAATACAGATGAAAGCTTCACAGTTTCAAAAGAAGATCTACAAATTCTAATAAATATGTCTGATGATAACTGGGTGTGCGATATCAAATACATGTCTTCTAACTCCATTCCACTTTGGTACTGATGGCAAACATTGATTTAAAAGTCTTTCTGTCTTGAAACTCAGAATGGGATATCAAAGCCCACACAAAAAAGCAAGTTCCCACACTATGATTAGCAAATCCACACAATGAATTACACTGTGAAAACTGAAACAGATAAGTCTGACATGATGGCTGATTTAATCTAGCCTCAAACTAAAAGTGTGGGTTTCAAACAGAGTGGTCAAAATACAAAATTGCAGCAATATAATACATTTCTTTCAACTCTCAGCGGCACAGCTCTACAAAATTAGTATTCTTGTTTCCAGCACTATCAGCTTCAAGCATTTCAGTGATGAGTCGAGCAGATTTTCCTCTAAAGTGCATGAAGTAACTTCTGATTCCTACTTCAATAAATTGCTACAGGAGACAGGAAAAGCACAAATAGGTGTGCTGAAGCAGTGTTTATTCTCACAAAGCAGGTTTCCTTTTGTAAAGCTTGAAGGTTTTCTGTGCTACTATGAAAAGGCATCCAAATCACTTTTATTTGTTGGTTTCAGGCATATGTGAGCGAGGTAAGAACCTCAAATTTTTACTTTCAGCCACCAGAAATCTATTTGGTGACTGCTATGCAGCCACACAGCCTATTTATAGTTTTCGTTGCACTGGCCTCTAGTGGTATGATCAGACAGGTCCCGTGCTGGAGTGCTGTTCACTGGCTTGCACAAGATGCCTCGCGGAGTGTGTGTGTATGAGTCTGTATGTGTGTGGGTTACAAGCCTGAAAAGCAGCTCACAGGTGAGGTCAAATTATGACTCCTAATGCAGCGAACAAAGTTAAAATGTATTGAATTATTTGGCAGTTAAGCATCATTTTCTCAGTGGCTCATGTAGAGAAACAATAAAAGAAGAGTGGGGGTTTTTAGGTCAGAAGCTGAGTTATCCTGACAGTGTGAATACATATAAATGTAGAGGCTGTAGGAGGGAGCATAGGCGTTTATAAAGCTCCGCTGTGAATGTGCAAGTTGTTTTTTTTTTATATATATATATAAATATATACTGTGTGTTATAGTGCAAATGAGGAAGTAGAAGTCGAAATCTGTTTCATGTGCTTTTCTGGCTGTTCAAGCAAATGAAACTCTGCATATTTCATTTTCCATTAGTGAGGTCAAATGTCCTGTTTGTACAGGAAAAAAGTGTCCATGAGCATCAGACAGGAGGTCTCTGCTTCTCTATTTCCCTTTAAACTCAGTGGAACCCCCCCCCACCCCCCCCCCACCAAAAAACAAGACGACCAGAA
>VOQJ01017557.1:0-11323 GCA_015052665.1 Apistogramma diplotaenia | reverse complement strand
GAGTCCGTTCTGACAGGACACAATCGCACTGATCCATAGTCATGCACATGTGACCCGATTACTGTGAGAGTTGTTTTGTTACAGAGAGACAAGCTGTCGTATTGATTTTCAACACCAGACTGTGAGGTTTACATTCTGAGAGTGAAAGATGATGATGATGATGATGAGGAGGAGGAGGAGGAGGAGGAGGAGGAGGACGGTGTGAATTTGTGAATTAGAAATTCCAGCACAAAAGCAGTAAAACACAGAAACCGCGACTACTTATAGAACAACGTGGAGAATGTACAAAAACCTTTTTTAAAAAGTTTCTTTGTCTCTTCATCTCCTTCTGTGTCTGTCTATTTTTCTTTCACACTCCCGCTTCCTCCCTCTGGGGTGTCTGTCTCTCTCTGTCTTCCTCTCACTTTCTTCCTTTATGTCTCTCTACTGCTCTCTCACTGGATGGTATCCACCACTTCAGCTGGGCTGCAAGAAGCTGTGATCCACCTGCCAAGAATCAAGCAGCACTGCCAACAGCCAGACTGGTGCACAAAGAGACCAGGATGCTTGCACGCACACACACAAACATGCATGCAAACACACACACACACACACACAAACATGCATGCAAACACACACACACACACACACCTTAGGACTATGCCAGTGCCACAAAGAGAAAGCCTGCACAATAAGACCACCACACAGACTCAATCTCGAGGACAATATGTGCCTACATAATGAGTTTACAAGATCTTTTTCATTTCCAAACACATCATATTTAACTGAAACGGGTAGGCTTAGCAGATGCTGAAGAGGCTTGCTGACACTACATTAAACATGCTGATACCTCATTGTTTTCCTGTTCTATAAATATAAAACCCAGGCTTTTACGCCTCCGCTTTGTGTTATAATAAAAATGCTGATCGTAACTTACAAATCCAGGCATAATTGATAAATTCAACCGAAAATGTTCTTGTAACAGAAAATGGGAGATAAATGAGATGCTGTTAAGCTCGATCAAACAATGGTTGTGCTTCAAATCTCATTTGTTTTTATATTAAATTTTAAGAATTTAGCAAAGAAAAAAAAAATCACTCAATTACACATTGATGCCTTCTCACTTCAATATGGAAACTAGTGATCAAACAAACAGGAAATGCCTTGGCACAAGTCCTTCAAACCAATAAGGTGAAGTCACAGTGTCACAATGTCCATCTTTTATATACAGTCTGCTTGTATATAAAGAGATTGAATGACAATGTTTTCTCAAGCAGAAAACTTCCAGAATCAGCTGCCTCGCTGCTGTGCAACTACATTACCAGGTGGTAATAACTGTTACGGTAACTATGTGGAAACAGCCATCCAAAAATGTGGAACCATTCCTTTGAGTTCAACATGACATGCTGCTGAAAATGTCAGCAGGCTTTCAGAATGCAGGGCAAATTTCTCAACACATAAAACAGCAAAAAAAAAAAAAAACAGGAGTGCATGTACACAGATGCACGCACACACACCTCTGTCCATGCTCCACTCCACCAAGAGGGCAGTTCAATGAGTAAGAGCGTTGTCAGGGCAACAAATGAGCTGATGGAGAGCAGGATGAAGAAGTGGGAAGACTTGAGCCCTGAACTTTAGGAATGAACTGGCATCGCACCAAGACTGCCACCCTTGCTGTCTTTTCATCAGCACCTCTCTCCAGTCATTCACAAAACACCAGAGGCTCCCGACCGGTCCTCTGCTTTTCTCTCCCCATCTGCTCTCTCATCCTCTGCTCATGCCACTTTATTAAAACTGAGTGATACAGTATATCCTTTGTATCCTTATCTCCAGTGGCGTCCCGGTATTTTGTTATACACAGGATCCCTTTCCCGTGCTTTTTATTTTTCTGTTGAATATCACACGGAGGAAACTGTGAATAGAGTCACAAATTTAAAGCTTTATTTGTGCGAAGCGCCCTGGATGCACAGTATGTTAAGATAAAAGGTGCAGCTGTGAAGGCGGCACTTTGTTGGGGTGGATGCCATTCAAAATATCTCTATTATATAATGAGCAGTGACGAGACATTAAGTCACCCAACAGTCTTTGTAAATTTTTAATGGATTACCTCATTGCTTTGACGGTCTGCTTTAACCTTGCAAGCCAAAGGTAGCTTTCCTTTTATAACTGATACACATGAGCATCATTACGTCACATATAGAAAAGCTTTTACTACATTTCAGGCAAGATTATGTGTCCTTTATGTGTGTAGCATTTAATTATTACTTCCACGAAAGGATCTTTAGAAGAAAAACGTTATGTTTTCTTTATATGTGATGGCTGTCTGCAAACTGAATGGATCTATGAATAATTAAATTCAAATACCAGTTCTTCATTAAGTCGCTTCTGTTCCTTACTGCTCTCCTGCTTTGCTGCTGATCAAATAAGTTATGTTGGTTTACTGCACTTCAACAGGCACGAAATGAAGTTAGCTTTAATCAAAGCCGTCACATCAAATTAATGCATTTATTCGCTGTCTTTATCAGGACGGTGCCACAGTCTCGCTATTAAAGTGATACAGCTAACTCAAACAAAGAGGCTTCAGCATTCAAATCAATCCGGCTGCAGAAAAATGAAACATGACAAAGAACTAAATACCTGCATCATTTATGTCTAACTTTTACTGCGCATACTGCGAAGGTGAACCTTTCACAGATGGCCAAATAAAAAAGATATTTACATTATAATAGCAACAACAGATTGCGAAAGCAGCCTTAAAATAAATTCTATAAGAAGAAGCTAATATGAACGGCTGTGTAATGTGTATTAAAATATTCAAGTATGTGATAAACTTCAGCTTGTTCGGCTTGCACTTTTGGACTTGCAGTGTAGCAGAAGGCAGATTAGCCTACTCTGCTATTTCACAAACTGGAAACAGCAGCAGGACAGAAACAATGATATTCTGACAGACTATGACAGGAGCACTGCCCTAGTTTGTCGCTTGAAGAGGCTCTGGAGTGTGAGCGTGAGGGCGTGTGTGCAGGCACGTCTTTGTCTGTGCATGCTCGTCGAACGCTTACGGTGTTGAACTGTGACACCGAGTCAGATCCACACACTTGTTTTCTTTAATAAGCTTCTTCTACCAGTATGCCAACAACTCATCAAGGGCAAAGAACAGAAAACACACACGCGCGCGTGCGCACAAACACAAACAAGAGACCTTGAAAATTCAGAAATAACCTGCAGTAACAAATCGCAGATTCATGCTGTATGCCTCCACATGTGTCTTAAGCACACTGACGCTGTGGCGCATCCCTGGCGGATGGACACAAGGAGCAGTGAGAAATGGTTATTTTTGTTAATAAAACACATCAAACAACTTCAGTTTACATTTTTTGTGCCCTGTTAGTTCTTAAAGACATTCCTCCTGATGGGACAAGAGCACGCACACGCACACACACACACACACACACACACACGCACGCAGGCAGCTGTCACACAGTGGTTGGTCACAGGAGGGCAAATTGGCCTGGAATCTCAGGAGTGATCCTCAGCAGTGGAGACAGAGGAAATCACATGTCAGATTAAAGAGCGCTTCGGCAGGTTTCTACTGATGTTGCACCCAATCATATATTAGCACACACGTCACTGTTTGTCTGCACCACACGTACAGTACTGTAGATGTCTGGCAGACTGGGTGTACAGTATGTTACGGTGCCTTCATGTGACGACCATGAAGCTGTAAACAGAAAGAGCTTAACGGGTGAACGACTGAAGCGAAAGTGCTTTCCAAGCTTTCCAGGAATACTTCAGCAAAGGTTGCTTGAAGTTTAAAACAGGTAAAGACGCCATAGCTACAGTCGTGCAAAATCCATTTGACTAATTTCCAAATCCAAGGGTGGCTGCGTGAAGGTTTTCTGGCAGCATTCCAGGTGTTTTGTTCTTGGCTGCTCATCAGCAGAAAGAGAAGAAAAAAAAAGAGAGACTCAAACACTGGTCAGCAAAGATGTTAAATCGATGGCTGACCCAAATCCTAAGATGTTTGTTTTTAGAGCTGGTTAATGCAGCCTCTCACAGCCACGACAAACAACAAGAGAAAAAGAAGGGAGAACAAGAGAGGAGGGAGTAAGGAGATATGGAAACAACCTAATTAAATTTAGCCAAAAAATAAATAAATAAATAAAAACATCCAGATGAAGGACACCAGAGGTGCACTGTGTGTGCGTGTGTGTGTGCGTGTGTGTGTGAGGAAGGACAGTTAGAGGAAAGAGAAGGAGCGTGTTTGGGGGTTGTGGGTAGACGGTAGTCAAGGGCCGGTGGTCAGTAATTTGACCAGCAGTTAAGGGCTTGTTCATATCAGAGACAGAGAGGGGGAAGGGGTCAGCAGATCTAGTGGTGGTGGAGAAGAGGGAGGAGGGGCACTTCATAGCCAAAACTTCACCGCAGCCATCACGCATCGCAAACTGAGGAAGGCCTCCTTTGACATTAATGAACTCGACATCCGAAGGGAATCATTCAAGCCTAAAAACTGTTCATGTTCAAGCCTCAGCTGGTTGAGACTCACACATATTCATCCTTGTGGTGGGAACTGAGATAAAAATAAACCCCCAGTCTCACAACGCTTCTGAATATGAAACACAAAAATGGCACATATTATTTCCGTAAGCAAAAATAAACATATGGATACTTAAAATGAGCTGTCACATTCATATGTGTACAATACACATAAATCACAGTAAATATAGATGATGTTGGCTTACTTGCTGGACTCTATGTTGGCTGTGCACAGTGAACCAAGTGAGACACTGAGCCCATCAGCAACACAACTGTACAGCGTAACACCACTATGCATTTTTAGACTTTACACAAAATCATGCATTCATTTGGGAAGTTTAGGGAGTCTGACCAGAGCTAAGTTAAGCTAAGCTAGTTAGCTTCTGCCTTGAGCTTCATGTCTAGCACGAAGACATGAGACTGGTTTGAGTCTTCTGACTCTCAGCAAGAAGTCAAATAAGTATTTTTAACCCCTCCAACTTTGAAACACCACAGAAATAGTAAAAATTAGCAAAAACTATCAGGTAAATCATAATATGTGCCCCCCGTATCCACCGATGACTAAGTATGATGCAACACAAAGGCTCTTGTGCGCCGTTATGGATGCTCTGGTCAGTGCAGCACAGATCTGGTTGAGCTCCTCCGTTTATTTTAACTGCATTTCTGTTTTCCTTATTTATTTAGCTTCGTCTCGCACTTTCATTTTTAATTTCAGCCTCTCTGCCTCTGTCTCTCTCACTCACGCACAAACACACACTTAAACACACACACCCTCATACACAATGAGTCCATGAGGTGAAGCCCGCACAGCAGAATCATTCTCTGTCACTGAGTTGTATTTATAACCCCATCTATCAGCCAGCCCCCGGAATATGTGTCACTATTCTCTGGACCGAGACCACCAAACTGCCCCCCAGTCATACATTAAGATAGGATAAGTGTGTGTGGGAGAGAGCGAGTGTGTGTGTGTGTGTGTGTGTGTGTGTGTGCGCATAAGAGCGCACACATCCATTTGTGCTTGTGAGTGTGAGCTTTTGTTAAGCAGTTGTTGGAGTTCCACCCGATTACAGCAAAACATACAGGAGTTCCCACCTCACTGGTACACTGGAGGACAGAGAAACAGACAAGTAAGAGAAGAAGAAAACAAAAGATAAAAACAATCAGGGAGAGAGCGATGGAGGCCACAGGGGAGGCTGATAGAAAAGAGAGAAGGGCAGATAGAAGAGAAGGGGATTAGAGCAAGCTCGGAGTGGAGGCAGAAAAGAAAAACAGGAGGGTGCTCGCACGCGCTGCATTTCTCTGCTGCTCTCTGATGAAAAAGGAGATCTATATCCTCATCTGGCCAAGGTCATGGCTGTTACATGGGAGCAGAGCAATCTCTTGTACTCATACACACACACACAAGTGCACTTTGTGAGGTATGGTTCTGCCGATAACTACAAGCAGCCATTATAGATTAAAGCAATTAAACCAGATGAGACCTTTGACCCAACATTATACCACAGTCAGGATCTTGTGTGAATCATAATGTGTATGTGTATATGTGTGTATGTGTGTGTTGAAGCAGAGGGCATGTTTTACATATGCTTGCCTCTGCACTAACTGCTCAACCTCATGTTAACCTTAAGAAGTAATACAGCAATCCCCCACAGCACCCTGAGGTCAATTCAATAAAAAAAAAAGCTTCAAGTGTGTTCCCATGACAGTAAACCTCACGTCTACAAAATAAACCCCTCATTAATTCATCTGTACGTCCACTTTAGGCTTAAACACAAAATTCTCTTCATTCTATAAACAACATCCAGAGTTTCAGTGGAAAGAATTTTCAAATTTTCCAGGACTGAGGAGGTAAATTTAGAGGCAGAGGAAAGACACAAAAATAGAAAGGTGCGATAGTCTGCTCCTTTCCCCAGCACGACTCGGCGAGAAGAGGAAGAATCCAGGGAGAACTAGCTGCAAAGCAACAGAGAACAGAAGCGAGGCATGTTGTACCTCTGCATGAGAGAGGAAACAGACCGAGAGCAAAGAAGGGTGGGAGACTGTAAGGCAAGAAGGAACCAAGGGGAGACCTGTGAGCATCCACCCTGCTGTTACATCAGTATGCCCTCAGGGTCCAGACAGAGGGGATGTAGGGCTCCCTCTGCTGGTGCACAATAACTCACTATGTCCTCTGCCTCCCGTCACTGTTGATAACAAAGACCTTCAGTCCGTTTTCTCACCCTTTTTCTCACAACTTGTGAATGAACCCATTCCTGCAGAGTCTTATGTGCCCCACAGAGATGCAATAACAGCAACAATTTCAAGCAATTCTTTCAATTTTGCCGAAGCCCCCCGTTAAGCTGGCAGAGTTTCTTGTAAATGCCAAACAATTTTGGAGCGGATCAATAGCTCTGGCTGTAAACTAAGCCTTGTGACAGCTTAACACTATTTTTCCTGCTAACGCTATCATCTCTATCAAAGGGATTGTGTTCTTAATTGAGCCCTGAGAGCTGTATCTCTCCTTTTATGACAGCCTCGCTTCTAGTACTAGACAGACTCAGAGGGAGGATTTCCTGGAATAACACGACTACCGAGAGGCGTGGGTGGAGAGTATGCACACTTATAGGCAAACACAGGGTATATGCACACATACGCATACACATGCACACACACACACACACACACACTGGCACAAAGAAGCACAATCCCTTAGCTAAGCACGTGCGGTCACAGCAGGAAAACTGGCAGGCCAAAAGGTAAAAGCGGGGCACAGAGTAGCTGACAAAAGTGGCTTCACTGGATTACTTTCCCACTGGTGAATGTGCATACACACATGCCACACACACACACACACACACGCATGGAGCAGTGGGCTTAAAGGTGCCAATTAGGCCAATAGTCTGAAACAGCAGGAAGTGACTGGAGGATGGCCACCTAGTAGCACATTATATGAAAAGTGTATATAAGTAATGAAAACCCCTCTGACCCATCAGTCACCTCGGATTAACGTGGTCCACATGTGCCCGCAACACAGCAGCTCACATGCGCCTGTGTTTATTTATCTAAATCAACAGGAGTTTCCTTTGGCTTCCAGATGGTTTCATCATTCGTGCTCTTTCCACTGAATATCTCAGCAGTGTGTTAGTGTCTCCCTCACATGCATTGTCTCCTGCAGTTAAAAACCCTCCTGCTCCTCCACTCTGCCTCTTAGTCGCTGCTTATCTGTCCTCCAGAGCCTTTGTTCTGCGTGAACTCCTCCGGGTTGTGACATACATTCGGTGCAATGTATGTACACACAGCTTATACAGTTAAGTCAGCCAGAGACAGGAGATCCCATTAAACCTCAGTGGGGCCTGCCATTGTGTGAGTGTCTCGGAGCTGACTGTTTAATCTATGTAATCCTGGAGTTGGGGTCTGTTTGTGTATGTGTGTGATAGTGATTGAGAAAATACGGTTGAAAAATATCAATGAAAGGCGAATCATAGAGACGGGAAAGCTTTGTTTGAACTTCAAAACAAGACTGACTGGAGCTTTTGGGGGAATTCTGAATAAAATGATTCACAGGATGACAAGTCACAGCTGTATCATCTCCAGTCAGACCGTCTGACAGCCAACAGGCAACACAACACCAAAGACTTCCAATTTTGTTCAAATAATCTGCTTCATAAATATATATTTTTTTCTTTTTGCTATGGCTTTGGCACATTGCTCTGCTGTTGTCTCCACTTAGTGCAACTTCAACGTGCCATTAAACAAGCCAGTCCCCATGTTTCAGCCCAGCAAGCAGTCAGCAGTAGTTAGTTAGTAAATACATTGGCTAATTTCAGGCTGAGCATCGATGTTAATACAATAACCGAGAGAGGCTCAGCAGCAGCGTGTGACAAATTTAATGTAATTGCTGCTCCTCATTTGCAGACTGAGGCAATGGCAACAGTCCACAGCAGAAAAAAGGCATTTATCAGTGCGTAATAATAATGAAGATATCTATAATTAAGAGGGATTTTGACAGAGATGCCAGTGCAGTTTTGGCATAATCATTATAAGTTAGTCTTCTGTAATGCAGGAAAAACAGTCCACTGATTTATAAAATGTCAGAAAGTGACACATCGACCTCAGGATTCTCTGGCTTATCAACGGCAGGTTTGCCTGTGTGTATATGTCATAAAAAATTCATGTCAGCATGCTCGGAAAAGAAAAACGTGACGAACACTATTTTTGTCTCCCTTACTCCCCGTGTCCGCTTTCGATTATGCATGATTTATAACCAGCACTTAACGGGAGTCTTCGCCGCTGCGCCCCGCTCCTTCCCCGGCAAGTGGAGCCGCGGGATGGGGCTCCCCGTCCACCAACTCAGCGCACGACCAAGTCACCTAAACTCACTCGACTCAAGCTTCACGCAGCCCACCGGGACACCTACCTTCGTTCTCCGGGTAATTCCGTAAGGCTCCGCATGGCGCTAAAGCGTGGAAAAGAAGCAGAGAGGACAGGAGGGAAAGGGATGGATAGATCCACAGTACGCGTGGTGGTGCCATTTTCAGGCTGCGCTGCGCCCTCGCTGCATCCCTGTTCGCCGTGTCGAGTCGGTGAGCGCAGCCTCGCGATTGAGGGAGGGAGAGAGCAGAGGAGAGGACAGGAGAGGAGAGAGAGGAGGAGACGCTGGGAAGGAGGGCCCACAGTCAGCCAAGTTCTGTCAATCAGCCGCCTGGCTCTGGGGTGATGTAAAGGCCTGTGGAGACACACTATTACGCTGCAAAAAATCAACATATGATTATGTGATTTGGCTTGATGTTGACTTTTATAATAAAACATCACAAAGGGCTGTGCGACAGTGCAGAATTTCAAAGCGAACAGAAAGCAGTGCATAGCTGAGCCTCGAGCGTAATTATTGGCTAAAATGTCAGAGCAGAAACAAACGTCTTTCAGTCCTGTGACTCCAGCTCTGTAGTTGGTGAAAATTTATAGCAATGACAGGTTTTTTTCTAGCCCACTGTTTTGCTTATTTATAGCAAAAACAAATGCAATCATTTGACAGTTGTTACCCGTTCTGTTGTTAGCGAGGGATGCAAGCACTAAAAATTTGAGGAAAAATGAAAAAGCAAAAATAACCCTCATTTAAGGAGTAAATTATGCCTATTAAAAATAATACCACATTATCCAGGTGAGGTTGTGAAACATACCAGAACAATGCCCCTGTGGTAGAACAAACCATAACAAAGCCATGTTGGGGAAACATAGTTTGGGTAACACCATGATGAACAATAAATACAGCTATTTTTATAAGTGATGTGTCTAAATGGCAATTACTGTACATGTATCAGCTCCAGTTTTCTCTCTGGGGCTTTTTCACAGTTGCTGATATTGTTCCTTTGGAAGCCATCAGCAGTAGAGGGCACTGACATACACAACAGTCAATCTGACTCCTTATGGAGATTTATTCACTCCATATTACATGTATGTGTTGGCTGGATATGTGTGTTGGTATGTCTTGAGCAGGCTGTCCTTAAACATGAATAAATAATGTGTTTGACCTGTCATATGAAACCTGAGGAAGAGCTGAGAGTGGGCAAGGTCAACCTTTCAGTCTTCCACTTTTTTTAAACACGTCCCGCTGTCAGAGCGGCTGTGGAGAAACCATTGCCATTGATGGAAAAAGACAGTTTTAGAGGGTCATTTTACCTCTTTGATGATGATCTTTTGTGTTCGCATTCATAAACAGAAAATGAATAATAATTTAAAAAGACTTCTCTGAAAACCACTTATTATTTCATGGTGATAAATCTGAAGTTACTAACAGTGAGCTGAATCCTGTTTTTTTTAGTAGCAGGGCTTGATTTGTACTACTGAATGTTTTGATTTATGTATTTGTTTAAAAAAAAAGCAGTATTATCAGAAACATGCTTATTTACTTCACTGTTAAGAGATATAAGAATGATTCCCTTTCCCTTATATTAAGTTAACATGGTTATGTGAGCTTCTGGAAGATAAAACTGCCTAATAATTATGGATTAGGTGCACGGTTGGGCAGAGGAAGGCTATCCTTTTTCCTTACATTTGGGCTTTTAGTTACATCACAGACACGAGAGTGGCATCAGTTTTATTTATTTATTTATTTATTTTTACTAAAGAAGGATTTTCCTCCCAAAATAGACAAACTTTTCCTTAAATTACAGATTTGCGTTCATATTCTGGATAAGCAGTCCCAGTTGACTCGTAGGTCACCTGATGCGCTGGGACACCCCTCCCCCCCCCACTGAATGTAGCACCAGGCAAATGTGATGTAACCACCCCTTGATTTATTGAAGGATCATGACCACAATTATATTTGCCACGGGTAACGTTTTTCTATCACGCTTCTGTCCCAAATGAGGCTCCTGAAAGTGCTATAAAACTGTCAAACATACCCTGATTTATGCTGAAATTCTGTTTTACCTCCTCCCGGCCATGCGTGCTCATGTGCAATTGTGTTTTGGCTTTGTGTTTTTTGTGTGTGTGTGTGTGTGTGTGTGCGTGCGTGCGTGCATGCGTGTGCATGTGTGTGAAGCCACCAACTTCACACATTTGTTAAGGGTCCAATTATGATGATGATTTGCTCCTTGCAATGGTTTTACTTGGATGACCTAATTTCCTCATTGAGGAAATCTTCTCCTCCTCCTGTTCACTCCTTCCACGTTCTTTTCGTCTACTTCTGCTTCTTCTGCTGCTGTGACGCTGCAGCCATCCGTGCGCTGACAAAACATTGCTGTCGTAAATTCCAGCAGCGACCGCGCGACACCCGTGTCCCCCCCCCCCCCCTCCCACCACCACCACCACCACCACCACACCACAGACACTC
>VOQJ01017555.1:0-12821 GCA_015052665.1 Apistogramma diplotaenia | reverse complement strand
GAATAAAAGAAAAATAAAACTTAAAACCTACCAGTGTTTTATGCAAAGGTTATTCTACTCACGTGGAGTGAGGATAGCGCTTTATTTACAGAGAACTCAAAGCGCTTACAATTTCGTGCATCATTCTTTCACACCTCAATCATACTTGGTGGTGGTGAGCTACTACTGTAGCCACAGCTGCCCTGGGGCAGTCTGACAGAGGCGTGGCTGCCAGTTTGCGCCTACGGCCCCTCTGACCACCACCGTCACCATTCACACAACCACATTCACACCAGGCAACGTGGGGTTAAGTGTCTTGCCCAGGGACACACGACAGCATGCGCTCAGGTGGGGGCTTGAACCAGCAACCTTCCGGTTGCAAGGCAAGCGCCCACCTACAGCGCCACTGCCTCCCTGACCTGGTGTTAGCCCATCCCCCGCCGGACCGGGCTGACGCTCTGCCTCCCCCTACTCCCTCACTCCTGTGAGGGAAGAGAGGAAGTGAGCGAAGTGCTTTTAGATTCTGATAGTTGTCAACCCTAACTATAAGCTTTGTTAGGGCTGACACTAACTAAGTGCTTTCAACACTAATTGAAAGCACCTCCTTATTTTCCCTCCAATACCAACTGCCACACATTGTCTTCCTGTCAGCTTAAAGCAGTGTCCTCTGGCCTCTGACATCATCAAGGCTTCTTTGCTCAGAGATGGTTGTGTAGGAACATCCCAGCAGATCAGCAGCCACATTCAAAGTCCCTTAAATCACCTTTCTTCTCCATTCTGATGGTTTGAGCTTACATGCCTAAATGCATTAAATTGCTGCTGCGTGATTGGCTGATTAGATATTTGTTAACAATCATTTGAGCTGGTCTACCTAATAAGGTGTGAGTGTATCTTTATTTCAGCACTAATTTATTTACATGCAGAGATTTTGTGTTCTGTGGAGCAGAACAGTATTGAGGTGTTGGAGTGCTGCTTCAGTTAGTCAGTGGGCTTTTAAGAGATTGAAGTTGCCCTGATTCGCTTCACCTTTGACTCCAGTTTGTTGCCTTTGCCTCAGTCGGCCTCCACTCTCAGTACGATCCCTCCATCCCCTGAAATCTAATGGCCGATTATGTTCACTCTCCCCTGGTAATTCACCCTTAACCCCTGGTTTCCCGGTCTCTGTAATTCACACCGTCTGCCCTGACCTCCTTCAGCACACACAGTGTCTTTCAAACAGACATTTACAAAATGTAACCACCCCCCCTCCTCAGGCTCCATGAAACCAACTCTAAGCCATAACAAATTCAGGGGAGCCTCTGTTCTGTGTGTCAGTCCTCGGCCTTGTCATGGTGTCACAGTCATCATCTGTAACTGGAAAGTGAATCTGCTGACCTGACGTGATCTTGAAACAGATAAAAGCAATATTGTATCAGCAATTTTGATGCTATGCTTCCAAAATGCAACATTAAACAAGCAGGAAAAATTGAGCTTTATTGGGTTTGATTTGTTTCTTCTGTTTGTATTTCAAGTTGCATTTTAATGCTGAACTGAACTAAAGCACGGGCAGGATGATGAAGGGAAAACGAATCAGCCGATCAGGTTTTATTCGTCTCACACAGAGTGATAAATCTTCAGCTGTCACTCAGTCTCAAACATGCGTATCTTGTTAAACTGTCTGCTGTCTCTGAGTGTGTGAGAGCTGAATTTTACTTGCTAAAAGAGACTTTTTCATTTTACAGCACATGACACTAAAGGCAGCTGGTGACCTCCCTGTAACAGTGTATGTGTGACTTTCCAAATGTGGGATCATGTGTGGATTCACTCTATCATGCTACAAAAAATGTAATCCTTTAAAAACAGAGACGTCACATAAAACTATCTACAAACAACATGCAATTCTGCTTTATAGCAAATCTGACATCTTACAGCCACCACCAACCCGAGCTGTTGACACAGGGCAGGATGGAGCCGCGCTTTCATACTGAATTCTGACCACGTTTTGAAGCTGAATCCTTTTCCAATCTTCTAGTCCAGTTTTGGTGAGCCTGTGTGAATTTTAGCCTCAGTTTCCTGCTCTCAGCTGACAGGAAGGGCACCTGGTGTGTGTTTCTCCAGTGAACTCTAGAGATGGTTGTCCTGGAAACTCCCAGTAGGTCAGCAGTATTAAATGTAAACCACTTGATCTGGTCCCAGTCTTGCCTGCATGTATTTTGTGGGTCAGTCCAGGGGAAGACTACAGTACCACATGTTAGTCCAGTCAGTGTAGCTGCCTAATCATTCGCTTGCAGTCTCACTCTGTTTAACTGGAATGTTCATAATGTTAATGTCTTTTTTCCTCTGCTGTTACTGGAAAAACAAATTTAAATGATAAAGAGTACAGTTTTTGTGTAGGAGTACAAGAACATGTGGGCCAATCTGTATTGCTGTAGGTACAAATCCATTATCATTTGCTGTATTCCTCTTGGTTGCACGCCTCTGTGTAATAGCCCTTATTATTGTCAGCGTCATTATTATTCTGCGGAGAGCTGTAGCCCGCTGGGTTACAGCTGAAGTGCTGAGATAGATTGGGGAGGAGAAATCAGAGGGTTGGAACAGGTGAAGGTGGTTCTATACTTAGTACATTAAGTAGTTCGTTTTATGTACACCTGAATCTTTTGAAAATTCAGTGAAAGCTTAGTTTTGCCACTTATGAACTTTGGCAAAGGAAGCATTTTCTGTTAAACTTGGCCCTCAGATTTCAAGCCCAGCAAATTTCGAGGCGTTTTCTCCCTCAAAGCTGCGCCTGCGCCAGTGATATTTAATTTAGAGAATATCATTGTTATCCTCACTCGCATGCATTATATCCAGAAATGTGCTCGGCGCTTGTGAACTGTGCGAGCGATAAAAACGCTTCAAATATGGCAACGCGTTAATCTGTCTGGAAGAAAGGAGCTGACACCTTTCGCTTTGCGTGAATGTGATAGGGACAGACACTGAGTCTTATCTTATCAGTGAGGTACAAAAAGGGCCTGCAGCAGAGGGGTGTCACATCAGCCTGACACCTGCAAATCTCCACTCGGACACTGACAATTACATCACTGTCACAGGCGCAGCCGTCGGGCACACTCGGACAGCACATACACATTCGACTGCGTCTCCCTTTTATGTTTTCTGCAGCTCTGCTGTTGTACTGGTCTTTGCAGCAGTTGAAAAAGAGTTTAATTAAAAGTTGCCTGTTGGTACTATGCAGCGGTTATTTTAAGAGCGTAATAAAGGCCTGTAATGAGCAGTTTTCATGGCAGGAAAAATAGCTGCAGGAAAGTCTAAAAGGAGTACTTTTGCCTTCCACTGGTCCCTGAAAGAAGAAACAGCTCAGTGTAGTAAATGGTTGGTTTAGCATTTGGCCAGGCTTTATATCACGTTTATTTAATCTGTACAAAAATATACAGAAAAAACAGTGATTGTGGTTAAACAGGGGATTATGCTTGGCACACTTTCTGGGCTGCATCAGAAACTTTCAGCGGATTTCATGTCATCACTGTTGTACTTCCAGGAAGTATAGCAGTGATGACAGGTGCTTATGTTGCCTTTGGACACTCACAATCACTTCTGCTTGGTTCCGTTCTTTGTGTTTAGCGAAGCTGCTGACTGTAGCTCACAGGATATGTATGTTATATGTTGCATATGCATCATATTTTGTGTACAGACAGAACAGCAGCGGTCTAACTTTCTGCAACAAAGAAATTACCATATTTCCTAAAATTATCTATCCTGCAGCTACCAGACTTTAATTAGTATGCGGCAAATTATTATAATCTTGCATGTTTTGTAATGGCCAGGAGGGGGCCATATCTATGGCTGCAAAAAAGACTTCATGGGTGCTTTTGAAGTCTGTGAGAAAGAGGTTCTGACTTGACTTTACAGTCTCAACATTCATCAAGCAACTCGAATAATTTGATTATTAAAAAAACTGCATAAGCAGAGTGTTTCACTTGAATTATCAGCATTAAAGTTCTCCGTCGCTGCGATGGATTTACATCATTTTGAAAAAAAAAATCACCTTTAAACACTGAGTGGATCATTGCTGACATGTTTTTCCTCCACTGCTCTCTACACCTATGTGCCTGTGTGTTGTGCTGTTAGCCACCACAGTTTGCTAACAGGTGCTTAGCACTAGTGATCGTTCAGCTCAGTACCCAGGGGCTCTGTCAAAATATTTTTTATGCTTTAATCCCTGATTAGTGACTAAACATAGACCTGCAACAGAACCCTATTTAGAAGGATGGGTGTGACTAAAAAGCATTACAACATTAAGTGCGTGCAGCCCCCTGTTGCAGTCTGTCTGCACGCACACAGCAAGCCTAAAGAGGCGGAGCCGTTATCCAGAAGGTGAGCTCAGGTGGAGCGAAAGGAATCATTTTTCTAGCGTCCCAAACAGCAGCGCTTTTTCCTGTAACCACCGTTAAAACCTGACCAGCGAGTGTCAAGAACTTAGCTGCTTTGGCCACTGCTGTTTGTTTCACACAGAAGAAAAATCTGCAGTTAAAATCTGCAGATGAATGATTATCTGATTACTATGGTATATTAATATGTGCTTTAAACAACCAGATAGAGGTGAATGTGTTATTATAAATTGCTACCATACTGTAAGTACTAATGTGCACTGTTTGTGTGGAAAGCGGAGTGGTAGCAAGTGATATTTCTGTTGATTTATATTCCATGACTTTATGAATCCATTTATGTCCTTATTGAAGACTCAAACTACCTTTATTTTGTAATGGAAACCTTCCACACTGCAGCAGTAAAAGACTATAAATGGAGAAGTCAGTTTTCTCCCTTGTAAATCTGTTGCTTTTACAACTCAAAAACATCTACATTTTAGACTGATTTGTGATTACACAAAGGTTTTTATCTGATATAACACAAAAGGAAAGTGGGGTTTTTCAGGTGTATTGCAGATACACCGAACCATTCAGGCTAAATTATTAATAGTTATCTTAAATAAGTTGACTTATGGAATAATATGTCACAAGGAAACGTGTGTGTGTGTGTGTGTCTAATCTGCTCCAGGAGAATCCAGGATAAGTGATATCAAAAAGCATCTGAGTGGTGCTGTTGTCACCAGTGAGTCATCATAGCGTGAGAAGAAAAGCTCTTTCTCACACACTCAGACATAAAATCCTGCCCTCGCAGTGCAACACTTTCCACTGACACCGATAAGCAAACAGCCCGAGGGACACACAGAGGAGTTCTTAGCAGCAGCTTTAGCATTCTGTGCATGTTTGATCTGCAGCTTCGTGTGCGCATTATGTGCATGCTCATCTGTAAAAGAAGCATTAAAATTCTTTGAAGCACGTCCACCTAAAGCAGACGTAGCCATCAGTGGGCTTAATTCTCCTCAGGTCTCAAACATGACAAGAAGAATCAGTGTGAGCCAATCAGAAGACGACTTTGGTCAGATTCACGAGCAGATTAGCTGACACTCTGACCATATCTGGGGTTTGTTCCAGGGCTTTACGGCCCCGTAGGCAAAGCTGCTTCAATCCTCTGAAACACTGTGAGCGCTTTGACTGGTGGTAGCCTCAGACATCAACATGCCCTTTCAAGGTAACTGCTTAATACTGGAGCTAAAGATGAGCTTTGTTTATTTTGCCAATATAGACAAGCAGCATTGTTTTCAAAGTTTTCCACTGTATCATAAAAAGACCAAAGATCAGCTTACCTCTTTTGGACTTCCTGGTCCTCTGTTCCATCAAAGGTCAGCAGGGTTAAGCCAACTGGCATGTGGTCGGTCCTGTGAAATCTACGCTATGGCTCTGCATGGATTTACTTTATCTGTATGTACCAGATACCAGATGTATGTCACCATCTGTGACATGGTGTGTGATCATGCTTGCTGCAGCATTTCAGGTCTGCAAAGGTGTTAAAGTCTGCAGGGTAGCTTCTCCTTTTGTGGTCCTCATTTCATTATGCACTTGCATAATTTGTCAAATCTCGCCCCCCTCTCGGCGACAGCAGGCCTTTTGAGCCCGGCTGTGTATTGCTCTCTCAAGTGATTAGATGAAAATTTGCAGTTCATTTGAAGTATTTAGAGCTTTTCACATTTGCATTACATACAGAACTTAGCACTTTCACATCTCCCTCCTGCTTGTAGAGTAATTTTATGTCTGATTATTAAACTGGTGGCAGGATGGGACCACCAAACTGAAAATCTCCGCACAACAGTCTGGCTGCTGACCATGAGTGTGGGGAGCCTTCTGGTATTATGCTAAGTTAAAGGGCACGTTGTGCTGATAATGGTGAGAGCAGTGAAGGTAACTAGTGTCACAGCAGTCGGTGTTGTCACAATTAACTGTGCTGGTTCTAGGGTGTTAGGGCAGTAAATACAGTACATGCCCACATTGTTCTATGCAACTGTAGAAATAAGTCGAGCATGTGCCATAGATACTTAACCCATGTCTCGATCCCCTGCCCTTAACCCTAACCCTAACCGCTCGCATGGAACAAATCAGCTTTGCTGTGTGGACTGGACCTCCACAAAGGAAAACCTCTTCTTATTTTCTTTCCATGCTGGAGGTGTCTTGGCAGTGAAACCTGCAAAAGAAGTGTCCAAACACTCAAGGTCTACAGCCAGACCCCCTCAATGAGAAATGCACAGTTTCACTCTTCTGTTATTCTTCAAAGTGCATGAACTCATTGGGCTCTATTAGCCAAACTAGACTTAATCCACTTGTGTAACTTACAGTTCCCAAAGGCCCATTCCAGCTTGACCATAAAACTATAATAGGGCACTCTTCCAGCACACACGTCACTTTATTTTATTTATTTTTTATTATTTGGAGCTGCTGCACACATCCAGGACAAGTTCCCGTGGTGACGGATCACCACAAGATGGTGCTGTAGCCTCTTTCTGCAGCACACAGCCTTTGTGTACTTGATAGAAATTCTGAATGTGTTTGTTTAGCTTTATCTAGCCTCCATGTCCAAGACACACAACCACCCACTCACTCACCCACCCACAGACACACAGAGAAAAGAGACAGTCATGTGTCTGTGACTTCACAGACATTACGTTGACTTACACCTACAATCTTACCACAATCTTAGAGCATGTCTTCCAGACATCCATGTACAAATTAATGTATGAAAGGGCATTTCTGTATTTATTGTTATTACTCTCACCATCCACACACAAATCCATCTCTTCAGGCTCCTGCCACCTTTTGCCCGAATCTCAGCCTGTCACAGAGAAGACTGGGGATTGATGGCTCGCACAAGCTTGGAGGGAGCTGATGTGATCTGCTCATCATGCAGCTCTTATCCGCATGAAATGGACCGGGACTCATTGACGTGTCAGCGTGTACCAGAAAATTTTAAGTGAAAAATTAATCTTGTGGTGCCACAGGGAATTACGCTTCCACAGTTTGCCTGTTCTGCACCACCGTCCTCAATCACCTCCTCTTCCGTGCACATGCATCTACATCCATATCACCCTCACTCTCCTCCATCTTTTTTCTTGTAACTACACCCCCTGGCTGTTTGTGTCAGTGGTTTTTTTGTTGTTTTTTTTTTCAGAAAGTGCCTGGTGAAATGAGGGTGGAAAGACTAATAGCCTGTAGCCAACGGATAAAAGAGGCCTGTGTTCTTCCTGTGACGGTGTCAGTATGTACTGGGCAAAGATGAGGTTTAGAGTTCACAGAAAGGTGAAAGAGTAAAACACCAGGTTCTGTACATGGCCACATATCCCTGCAAAGCCTCAATGGCATGCAAGAGAAAGAGCAGTCGCCTGAAGCAAATATAAATTCATGTGCAATCATACAGCTGCATATTATAGCTTACAGATTCTTTAATAACATTTCTTTCGTTATGCTTCACCAGTATTTACATTTCACTTCAAATCTGCCATATTTCTCCCAGATTATCCTACTGAACGCGGGGCATGGAGCACAAAAACTGCAGTAACAAACCGTATTAACTGCAGTAAACGACCAGATGAGACAGCGCAGCGTTAAAAAACAAAAAGGGGAAAGTAAAGAAACATTAATCTCTTAACGTTTCGCAGTGTTTGGAAAGCTTGTGATAACAAAACGCTGAGAAGCACAAAGAAGATAGCCAGTCGAGTCTGCTGGGATTTCCTGGCATCTCGGCTCTGGAATCAGATTTGCTTTTTTTTTTTGTTTTTTTTTGCTGCCAAAATCTATAAACTCACCCGATGATTGATCACCAAAACTTTGTCTGAACAGGATGACTGCAAGTGTGAACGCACTGCTTTATAAACAGCGAATAGAACAAAGAGGATGCAGACTTTTGCACATTTATTGCAGAGTAAATGCGCTGAGAGCTGTGACTCCATCCTGTAACTATGTTAGCATCAGGGGCTATTTTTATTTTACATAGTAACACACAAGTGAAACTCCAGCAGTTTTCAAGGCCAAAATTCATTTAAGTCTATCCTGCACACAAATTCAGCATAACTTAAAGTTAGAGACTAAAAACAGATCTGCTTTAAAGCATTTGTATTTTCAGTGGCTGATTTTTTTTGTAGCTTTTGTCGCACTAATTTCAAGGTAGCCTTCCACAGTGTTCATGCAACAGAGCAATCTGCCCGGAGTGCACGTGTTTGATTGGCAGCTGCTGTGCAATACTGACTCGAAGTGAAGAGAGAAGCAGTTTTTCATGCAGGGACAAGTTTGTAATTTGTCATTTTGGCCTCAAATTAAAATTCATTTCGTAGATAACCACATTCGCAGCCACAGAGGTTTCCACTTCATTTAACATAACGTGTGTGTAAATCAGTCTCAAACTGTTGGAGGATCCTGGAATATCAGGAATATGTGGAGGCCACACGCAGAATTACAGGTCACCTTATTTGCTGTTTTTCTTTGAAACAAAAACACTAAACAATAACTAATAATAATGAGTGAACATCGCTCATCCAGAAACAATTAACTGAATGAATACAGTTTCATTTATTGGGGCTCCATGTTCAGATGAACACAAAGGTTTAAGCCTTTCAAAGGGAAACACTTCTGTGGGCCATTTTAAGAGCATTTATTCAGTTAAATGAAATCTGCACGAGCCAGGTGCTGGATTCGATTTTGCTCCATATCGACATGACAGCACCACACAGTTGCTACACATGATGGGACTCTGCGGTTCCACCGCATTTGAACTCATGGTCATGTTCCAGTTTGAGCTTTGCGACAAACTTTGTGACTCCTGCTGGAAGCAGCCATCAGAAGATGGCCACAGTGTGGTCATAAGGGCACGGACACGGTCAGCAAGAACACTCAGGTTGTGGTGTTTAAATCATGCTCAGTTGGTATTTAGGGGCCCAAAGTGTGTCATGGAAATATCCTCCACACCATTACACCATCAACAACAACGAGGTACCTGTTGATACATTCAGGGTGGATCCATACTTATTGTGCTAACAAGCACTTGAACATGTATACCTAATAAAGTGTCTTGTGAGTGTATCTGCACTCAGTGAGCTGTCAGTCATTTATTTTTCCCAGTATTGTGTGCTGTGCAGTGGCTCTTTGAAAAGGAGCTACATTACTAAATTTCGCAACCATCTGCATCATCATCATCACCGACTGGTTCAAACAAGCATTTTGTTCTAATCTCGGTTAAAAGGCAAAATCTGCTGCAGCTGTTCGCTTTAGCAAAGTGGTTTTGTTCACAAGACACAGTAAATGCAGAAGTTCTCCAGCCGCAGCATCGCTGGTCTCGGCTGACCCTGGCTCTGCCTTGCTGCGTGTTCCTGAATACCTGCGTCAGAATCTGCAGACCACATCCCGTGTTTGTGTTTTCAGCAGAACTCAAATGTGACCAGAAGAGAGGAGAGTTAGAGGAAGGAGATTGGGAAATATAAATCATGGTGAGTGGAAGTTTGCTTGAGGAGATGAGTTTTATAGCTCCAGATATATCTTGAGTGACTCTGGAGGGAAAAGGGCAAAAGGCCAAATTGAGGGATGACTCGGTTGCCGGCAGAGAGCACCGGACCACGAGAGTGAATCCCATCGCTCTCTCTTTTTTCATTGTTAAACATAAACGTTTTTAGGTGGCTCCCACTTTTTTTTTAATGAATTCTGGATGAAAAAAAATGGATTCTGGGATTTAAACATGATTTTTTTTCTAATTCCATCAAATTGGGATAACTCAGGTAGTCTGAGAGTCATGCTCCTGGTCGCTCTCAGAATGCACACACACGAGCGGAGGGGGCAAGAACAAAGGTGACTTAAGAATAATGAAAGATTTATGATGAATATCAGAGGGTTGGGACCGAGCAGTTGCCCCGCGGCTCTTTGCTGCACTTCATTTCAAAAGCATCCATTTCCTCTGTAACCCGCATACTGTAGCTACAAAGTACACGCACTCCTACACACAGGTGGACTCACACATCTACCGATAAACGATGCAGATGATTTACGTGACGTCCCTGCAGGAAATTGGGTTGATGATGGAGAGGAAGACAGGTCCCTTTGCTTTGCTCACAAGGCAGAAAATGAGGCTATGAATGTAAAATTATAGCACGATCGCTGATACAAGGCGGTGGAAATGTGACAATATAAAATGTTAGCACATCACGGCACACTGTAAATCTCACACTGACATTATGCAACAAATGAGCGCTGCATTCAGAGACGTTACGACTGCTCAGAGATCAGTTTGTTTCACCTTATTTCTTGACCTTTCAGTGCACAGCCAGTAATTTAACAGCTACCTGTAGCACACTGTGAAAAATGTTCTCAGAGATGCTGAACTGTCACTTCCTTTTGTGTGTGTGTGTGTGTGTGTGGGGGGGGTCTTATTCTATTTGCTTGGAGTGAGACTCAATGGATCTCATGCAGCAGTCTGACAAGAACAGATAGCACTATGGTGAGCATCTCTGGGATGATAACAGCCGCCAAACCCTGACACCGTTCATCATCATACCTGCCAACACCAAAAGGAAAAGGATAAAGAAAACACCAAAGAGGAAAAAAAAACAAAAAACCCGTCAGTGTGTAAAATGCGAATGAATCACACGTCTTTATCATCATCCCCACGATAAATGTATACATTTAAACTAAACTCAGTGAGAGTGCCAGCAGCGGTAGAGTGGGCTATTTCTGTTTAAAATCCCATTAGAGGGCACAAAAGAAGCAGGAAGAGTCATAATTTGATAACTCTGTTGTGAATAATGGGCGTCTGAGACATTAACCTTATGTACAGTGCTTGTATCTGCTCGTTTTAGCTGAACTGAATGCAACAGCTCAGGTTAGAAACACACTCCTGCTTTATGAACAGTGTCACACTCTGATGTGTGTGCGCTGAAGTGGGCAAACCAAAGAGCGACACAGATCAGCAAAGTCATTTGTTATTTGAACCTCCGGATCGAAAACGATGCAGACAGCACAGCAAAGAAGTGGGCGACATGCAGTTAAACAACCTTACAGAGCCACGTGCAGGAGACTTCTGGGAACAGCCCAGTCGCACCAAACTGTGCGGCTCAAGTCAACCAAATAAAATGCTGGTGGACTGAAGTCACATCTGCTCTTTCAACCGACGGCTTGGTCACGGGGGCGCGCAGGTTGGGGTGCGGTTAAAACGAAATCTGCTGCAGTGTATGGAGTGAGCGTCACCTGTCAGCTGTTTTAGTTTGAAAGAGTTAAACAATGCATTTAAAAAAAAAAAATCTTGTATTCACAGCAGCTTTTTACTTTAATCTGTAGCTGTAAAAGCAGACCCTGAGCTATTGTTCCTTTTAAATGAGAGAAGAGGTTTCACATGCAGCTTGATCTGGGTGGAGCTACAGCTGCATGCTGGAACCCGGGGAAGCAGATGTGACGTGTGTATAGAAAGCAGCTGCAAAAACACAAAAAAAGCCATGCTGCTGTTTGCAGATGATCTGCCAGGTGGGTTGTTGAGCTTCTTTCTTCTTTAACAGAATATCGCCGCACCAGCGACCTCTTTGGCATGTTGTCTGTTAGAGACTGTATACGAAAGATGGACGTAGGCATCATCCACCGGTTTGCAAAGTCCCGCTTCGAGCATGTCTCCGCTGTAGCTGTTTGAAGCCAAACATCATGATAAAAAAAAGGACCACTGGGGCACTAATGCAGCAGCATCTTGTGAATCACATGGCCTGAAGCAGACCCTGCTCCCCCAGCTTCCTGGACACTAATGGGGACCAGAATGTACAAAATAAACATCATGTTTAATATAAGAAGACATGAATCCAGTGACTGAGACCATAATCTCATCAGGTGTTTACTGAATGATTCACTTTTCAGAGCCACAGCCTACGTCCATCTTTATATATAGTCTATGCCTTGTAGTCACCACCAGGTTTGGTCCGCTCCCCTTCTCGTTCTTCTCTTTCCTCTTTCAGCTGCTCCCTTTAGGGGGCCTCAGCAGATCATCTGTCTCCATCTCATTTTCTTCCATCCTCCTCCGACAATCCATCTGTCTGCATGTCCTCCTTCACTACATCCATGAACCTTTTCTCTTATGGCTGCTGCTGCTAAAAAAAAGGTCAGTTGTTTTCTCCTTATGAAAGCATGACTGGCTATTGTCACTGATGGGATGACAGCATAACGATTAAAAACCCGACCCTGAGACTCCGGCAGTTATCATTACTCATCATTTATGTATTGTATCGAGCCAACAGGCACTGCCAATAAATACTGTCTCATAAACCCAACTTCTAACATTACAGAGAACTGTGTCCTCTGCTCATGGCTGTATGGCTCGTGTATTTACCCAGAACAGTCAGGGGAAATTTATTTTTTAAATAAAAAAATATAGCATTTTAATCATCCTGTAATGAGCCCTAAAGGAGAAATGTGGCTTTTGAGTTTTTTTGGCAAACCTGTCTCATCTCACACACACAC
>VOQJ01017554.1:0-10359 GCA_015052665.1 Apistogramma diplotaenia | reverse complement strand
TCTTCTGGATCCAGGAACATATGCACGGTGTGGAGGAAATTATCAGCCTTGGCTGAGCTCTGTAGTCTCTTACTGTGAATGCTGATAAAAGAGGCAGGGTAGATTCTGGACAGTGGCTCCACTTCCTGCTCACACTCAGCCAAGTGCTGTAAAACTAACAGGACAGCTTTTTACAGCGCAAATGAAGAGTGACCTTAAACTTTCCGAAACAACCCAAGAGCCCCAGAAGGCACAGTCAGCCACTTTGATTTGAGCCCAACTGAGCCAGCTGTTTGCTTAGTGCGACTGCTTTAAATAACTGTCTGAACAGTCAGACAGAAGGCAGGTGCAGTGAAGGCCTGGCGGTGCGTTTAGTGATGTCATATATTTCTGAGTGTTATCCAGTTACTTTGAAGAGGGTCCTGTGAGTGTGGCTGATGAAAAATGGTGGTTTATGCAGTGTTTTTGTTAAATCCTTTGCTTATTATAAATGTAGGATTAAAGAGTTTGCCTTCATATTTAGTTGCTACAAGTCTTCTCTAACTCGGTGTTTGGTTATGAATCAGAGTTTTGGGCATATTTGAGCCTGGTGCTGATGGCAGATAGAAACTCTCTAGAGCTCTCATTGCGCTCTCTTGGAGCATGGTCACCAAGTAATTGGGAACTCTTGGCAGTCTGTTTAATGATTGTTGAGCCATTTCGGTGTGAACCAAAGCAGTGACACCCCCCCCCCCCAAACTGACACTGTTCTCCCTTGAGTGTATGGCCAAAAAAAGCAATTTAATGTTCCAAGCAAAAACCACCTTCACTGCTGATCCTGCCTCATCTGCTCTGTGCTGCTGTATTTCACCTGCCACCGAATTTACTGATTGCACCACAGTCATTCATCAGTTCCAGCTGGTACTATATCACTCCAGGACACCTCTGACGGTGTTATTTGAATGACTTCCAGCTTGTCTCTCAACGTTTGTCCTTCCAGATACTTTTAGATGCCAGCGCCATTCAGTTTGGGAGCCTCCCGCTCGGCACCTACACGGCGTTCCCCAGGCAGGCCTCCCAGGAACAGGCCGTGTACGAGGTGTGCGTCTGCCCCAGCGGCAAGATCTACCTCTCTCCCGGAGAGAGCAGCTCCACCTGCCAGGCCATGAGCAACATCTGCCTCTGGAGCTGACCTGGGAGCAGCGTCGGTTGAGCGGAGACACCTAGAACTTCTGCTCTGGAGCTGCAGAGAGTGAGATGGGACTCTTCGAAGGTGCAGATGGCAGAGTGGGACACTGAGGCGGAGTTGGTGAAAGAGACTACGGTCAGATCAGCACAGAAGCGTTAATGGAGGTCAGGACTCTTCCACCGCTGGTGTCACAGCAGCTCTCTGACATCAGGAATATCCCACACGTAGGGGAGAGTCTCCATCACCTCGTTAGATTCAGAGGACACGACTTTTATTTTTCTACTCCAGGCTCAGTGTTCGGCAGGCAGCGACTGTTTTTATGATTAAGAAAGAAGAGGCGGGAACAGATGAAACACAGGTGCCTTCAGCTTTAAATGGCTTCATTTTAAAACTGTCTCTGCAGCTGGAGTCAGACATTAGCTGTAATGGTAGAAAGTGGAGTAAGCACAATGACATTTTTCCTCAAAAAACCCCACAGACTGAATATAAAAGATGGGCATAGCTACTGTGATGCTGCCAGCAGGCTTCCAAAGCCTCGAGCTCAGCTTTTTGATGGTCACCATCTTTGGTGTCCGATGGCGAGCAAGAGGTAGATTTAATAAACACTGAGTGACACCACACACTCTTTCTAATTACAAGGTACATGATACTGACTTTGAGAAGACCTGAAACTACTGACTGAGGCTCAAATCAGTCGTCAGTAGTAGTAAAGTCAGTAGTAGTAAAGTCAGTAGTAGTGAGTGGGGTTATTTTCTCATGCAGCCAGAGGAGTCGCCTCCTGCTGGCTGCTAGCAGGAGTGCAGGGTTATCCACATTGGCTTCACTTTTCAGAGCCAGCAGTTATGTCCATGTTTTACATACAGCCTTGTTTTTCTTGTGTATTTGTTTTCTACTTTGTCGGAGGCTGTGTAGCTTGACATTAAACATGTTTCTATGTGGCACATCGTTCCTGACGTTTAATTGATACAGCAAACAAAACTGTTCCCAAGGTTAAAGAGATTTCCTAAAACTTTGCTCTCTAAGATGAAGCTGGCAACTTTTCTTCTTCTTGTTGATACAATATCGAGGGTCCCCCCGGATTCTGCCAGTGGTCCATTTATCCATATAACTCTTGTATACTTCAAAATGAGGTATTGTTGGATAACTTGGATCAAGCCAACTGTCAATTTCAAAGCACTCCATTAAAAGTCATTTTCTGCCATATTGGGATTTTCTCAAAGCGCCGCACCAAAGTGGGCACAGATGATGTTCAGATTACGCCTCACAAAAGCTGAAATCAGTGTCAAAGCTGACAAATAACAAGCAAGATTTTGTTCCATTAAAGCTTTGATCTGTCTGAAACAAAATTGGTAAATGGACTGGCGACCTCATTCTGAGTAAATGCCAAAAATATAAATAAATAAATATTAGGCTTTTCTTTAAAAATATATTGTAAGATATGTGGCAGTCAGGTAAAGTAGTGGAAAAAGTTCCTCCCACAGTCCAAAGACATGTGCACACGGTTAATTAATGGCTCTAAGTTTGCTGTAGATGTGTGTATGATTGTCTGTCTGTCTGTGTGTTTTGCAAAACAGTGTACACCTAAACTGATAGTGACTTTCTTGGGGGTTTGTTTGTATAGAAAGAGTTCAGTACTCCAGTCTCCTTCAAACTAGTGGATAATGTATGTAACCCTCCAAGTACAACCACACTACATGTTTAATCCCCCGAGCAGCAAAGTGTGGCAACAATAGAAAAGTGTTTACTGAGCCGCTGCAGATTTGTCCCACTTGGCCAAATTACAAGGTGTCTTGGTGAGCACTTGGCAATGATGCGTGAGAAATGTAAACAAGAATCAGATTATTACATTTAAATGTGCATTATAAACAAAAAGTAAGGAAATTTGTGTTTGTGTTATTTCTTTGTTGTAAAAATGCTTCTTGGCAATAAATCATATACTGTTGGGAAGCCGATTTATTTCCCCTTCAATGGTGCCGCATCTGCAGGGAAAATGCATTTGTTGGGTTGAGCAGCAGAGTTGAGTATGTGGGTTGTGCCTGTGAAAAGCTTCTTCTTCCCTGGTGCTGAAAACCATGTGTCTGATTGGTGTCTGATTAGCATGGATCCTGCTTCAACTGTCAGTTGGTGTCTGGTATCTTCCAAGATCACAACGCTCGCCCCCACACAGCAGGGTTTCAGACTACATACAGAATTTGGAGTGAAGAGGCTGGAATGGCCTGCCTGGAGTCCACAGTGGCTGACTTGTAACACATGCTGGTTGAAGAATGGGATGCCAGTGTGACCAGTGTGAGGAGGAGGAGGTGCCAGGCTACTGGGGCTGTGTATGGTTTCTCCCCACATGCTGTTAAACGAATAAGATGTTAAACTTTGTTTTGTTTCTTCAGACTCCAATCATCCAGTCCAATAAAGAAAACCAAGAGTCAAGAGCAGAGTAAGCTGTTGGGCATTGGCACAGATTTGTAAAGCTTTTCATGGGTGAAGCCCACATCCTCCACTCTGGTCAACCTACAAATGCATTCTCCTTACAATGTGGCTCCATTTAAGGGGGAATAAACAGGCTTGCCTACTGTATAAGATTTAGTGCCAAGAAGCATCATTACAACAAAGAAATAATTTCCTTACTTTCTGTGCAACATTTATTTAATATCTGTAAATTACATGTAGGGTGTGCGTACATTCTTCTGTCATATAAAATAACTTTTTGGATTCTGTGCAGCTTTAACGCCAACAGAAAGACACGTTATTCACGAGTACTTCATAGCAGCGATGCTTTAGCTTCTCATCTCTGCTTTCCAAACAGCCTGCGGTGGTGGTGGGAAAATGCATACAATTCTTTCTGAATACATCTCTGCTGTCTGTTGCATCGCAGCTCTTTAACATTTTAGCCACATTTTCTTGCAGGTTTATGCATTTTCCATTCTGCACGAGAGACCGTGGGGGTTTCTGTTATTGTGATGTCACGGTGCAAAGGCTCTACAGATTGGACGTACTGGATGATAGAATTACACACACAAAAATGCAGAACGGTGCTGCAGGTGGATACGCTCATTTCCCAAACTCCACCCAGTTAATCTGAGTCAGCTCAGTTTTATTCTTGTAAACTGGGAGACAAAAAGGGAAGATTTTGGAGTACTTATGATGACGTATCCAGTGAAGGAAAAAATGCCTTGCTTTTCCAGCCTTAATGCGGCCTCGAGAGGAATGAACGGCAGTCTGAAAAAGCTGCAGAAATGATTCAAACCTGCCTTTTAAGACGCTGTTACCTCTTTTTCATAATTCTCTCTTTGCCTGTAATGTTCATCGTGCACAGGAGCAAGAACATTATAAAGCATTTCTCTGCCACGGGCAGTCTGAACAGAAGAGGCAGAGGAGAGTGTTTAAGGAGCAGGGTTAAGAGCTGATATTATCAAGCCCGCTGCTGTACATTCACGACTGGGTGCACTTCACACGTTTTCTGCCTCTAATTAGGTCCAAAGTTGCCATCAAAGAATCCGATTGGTGTCGCAGGAACTCTGTGGCTGCTGCATTTTAAGTCCCATTTTCCAAGAGGGCTCTGCAGCAGCAGGTAGTTCAACGATTCACACAATTAACACCGTAGGCCCTTCAGACGCCGCGTCAAATCTCCAAACTAATAACATGCTCCCCTCCACCTGTAAGAATGCATGAACCCCATATGAAGGGGGCAGGGTGACCGGTGAGAGGTGGTGCAGACATACAAAAAAGGAATTCAGAAATCAGTTCACATCTTAGCTAAAGTCGGCCTCTTTGCATTTCTGATCATGCAGGAGAATTGTTTTGATTCAAACAGGCACCATATGCTTCAGACCTCAGAGTGCGGCTGCTTTGGATTCACACCTTCATATGCATATCAGTTAAGAAGCTCAATGTGGATGTTTCTGATCCTGGGGAAAGTATAAGGGGGGGAAAAAAAAGCATGATTGTTGGGAATGTTGGGGCACCGAGCCAGAAAAAGTTCAGATTTATCTTCAGTCTGTACTTCTGTTCAAATCTCTCCAATTTACACACCTGTTCAGAGCTGCTGTGGAGATGCCATGTTGTTAGAATGCCAGTGTTTTTTTCCCCTTGCGTACTGTGGTATCGCTCACCATCCACAGGTTGGCTCGTGGTCAGTACTACACTATCAAACTCTGTAAAAACCACTGAGTATTTGAGATGTAGAAAAATAATTGAACTTGAGGCTGCAAGGAAACCTGCACTGTTTATTGTGGGTGTTTTATTAATGGTTTCAGAGGAGAAAGCATGTATTACAGAAGAAATTCAAAGTGTTAAAGTTTCAGGTGTGACTTGCGATTTTACCTCCATGTGCCCTAACGGTGAGTTTATTAAATATAATTATGTTGAAAAAGATTTTTTGGTGCTTGAACAGGAATTACCTCTGATGCACATTTTAATCCACTGGATTTTGCTGCCATCTATTGGTCGATAGATTTCCAGTTTACAGAATTTAATCAACTCCTGATTCAAAGCTGGATTAGTGCCTGAACACAAAGGGTGCACATCCCAAGAGCCAACTCCACGGGTTTACTACGAGTTAATTACTTTAATTTAATTTACTGCAGACACATGCACTGCTTAGAGCCATTAAATATTAAGCACCTTAAGTTGAATCCTGCAGAACTTGTTTTAAATGTTCATCAAGAGCTTTCCAGAAAAACATGCCTCACAATCGAAATGTTCAGAATCATAAGGTCGTCAGACAGCTGAAAACGCAGCACATTAAAGCCGAAATTTAAGGCAAACTGACATCTTGTGTATGCATCCTCCAACTTTGAGTTTAACCCACCACAACACCCATGTAGTTTTCCAGAATGTGTTCTAAAATATAAGAGGGCCTGGAGTCCAATTGGTTGCCATTTTTCCTTTGTGTGAAATGTAGGTGGCAACATTTGGAATTACCAAGATGTTTAAATATGAATCATACATATTATAGTTTTGGCAAATCCACTCTCGGGTTCAAGAATGAACTGAAGCTGGTAGAGCTTGAGGTGACTTCACAGAAAAACAAAAGTTCGCAAAAATGAGTTTTTATATCCAAAAGGTGACAATCCAACAGGGTAACTCAGGAACAAGCGTGTAGCAAACTACAATTTGCTGGGATGCACGATGGTATGGTGTTCAGCACTGATGCCTCACAGCAAGGCGGTCCTGGGTTCAAATCCACCATAGAAAGACTCCAACTTTGAGGTGTTTGCATGCTCTCCTCGTGTCCTGTGAAAGACCAGTAACCTGACAGGGGTGGACTCTGCCTCTCTCCGCAGGACAAGCATGACTGAATCACACTAAGTGGAACAAGATGGGTGGACTCTGGTAGTGTTAAATCCCTTTGGTCCTTACAAGTTTGGAGAAAGATGTACACAGCAGCTCGGCGGAGTGGGTTTTGTTCTGATTTTGTCCTTGGACCATCGTTCTTATTTCGTATTCACCTTTAGAAGTTAGTTCACGTGTTTAAAAATAATGATGCAGGAATCCAGAGTTTGAGGAAACTTTAATTGTTGAATTAAACTTTAAATTTGTGGTGGCATCTGTATTTAAAAGTGTCATGATATTTTCAGCCTTCAAAAATTTTCCATTATAGCTTTCAATGAAAATAAGAGTATTTAAACAGCAGCTTAATGTCAACGACAAATGAAGCTCATATTAAACGTATAAGAATTGTGAATAAACAATACAGATCTTTTAGAAAAACAGGCTAACCACAGGCCTCTGATGAACTTATGTTCAAGTCTCATTATGCAAATGAGGTCACCATCACTAAAACTTAACCGACTGCTGCTCAACATGTTTAAATCAAATTATTTTGGAGCCTATGTAATACTGGACTTTGATCAGCAATGCTAAAAGCATATTTCAGAACTCGTCCACACACACCAACAGAACAAATTTATAATTGGCACTCCAAATTTAGATACTTATTAAAGGAGGACCGCTCTGTTCAGCTGTAAGGCTGCTCTGCAATGTTGGACTAATCCTCTGAGAGTTTAATAAAAAAAAAGTTAATTATATACTGATTTTCTTGAATACTAACATTTAAAATACCAATCAGTGCCGTCCCATTTATGTGTCAGGCTTTGAAAGTTTTGGCATCATGAAGGTTTTTGTCTGTATTGATCAGCTAACATTTACCTGATATTTTCAAACATAACCTCGTGAGTTTATACGGTCCAACAAAAGTAAAGCCTCCAGATACTGTTAATTAGTCTCAAAGTGATTCTGCATGTATGTGAACACTGCAGTGAGACTAAGTCCAAGGAGGAGCTGGAAGGCACCCAGTCTTCTCTCAGTACTCGCCTCTGTGGTCGAGGACCGGTTTGTAGGGACGGACAGGCCTTTGGCTGTTCTCTTTATACCTGCAATTGAATTAATAAATTAAAAACTACATATTACGCATGAGTCATTTATTAATTAGAAATGCATTACTACTAAATGTAACTAGCAGTTTAACACAGTCCCATTGTGCATAGTTACTCCTTTCTTGTCACTGCAGGGAATAAAAATAATTTAGTGAATTTTCAAAAAAGTGTCAAACTATTCCTTTAAATTTTGACCCACTTTCACACACTAAAAATATCAGGACAATCTCCCGAGTTGCACTCAGCAGGACACTTCCAGTCCTTCTCCCTACTTGAAATACTGTTTGGTTTAGGCGAGGGAGCTTCCTGGGTAGAGCACGCAGGAGGCAGGACACTTGGGAGCTGTGAAACCTAGTATGAAAGCACTCACCTCAGATTCTCATCCTGAAGGTCATCAGCTCTCAGCGCAGACTTGGAAATACCCATGCCAGGAGCAATCCTGTCTGGGTATCTGACAGCGAGCTTGTTGTGATTCAGCTCAAAGCCCTGACAAGTGAACAAAACCCAAGTTCAGTTCAGGAGCAAGAACACTGGCAGACCAGCGATAATCTGCACTGGGGACTAGATTCATAAGGGTCTCAGAGATAGAGGAGGTGGGTGCATGAGTGATCTGGGAAAACAATCCTGTACAGCTGAACGTGTGAGCAACAATTCACCAGTCTCACAGAGCAACAAGTGACTTTCTGATAAGCGTCACACTGGAAGACCTACTTGTTGCAAAAAGCAGACACGTTTAAACTCCAAATGAAGTTAAATTCAAAAAGGCTTGGAGTTTTCTAAAAACTATATAGACACATATGTAGATGAAAGTGGCCTAAGGACATCAGAAAGGGGGCACACATGAAGATGAATTCCTAAAATGCAAAATTCAGGGCTTAAAGAGACAGAATTCTGTCCATGGAGATTCATGCACGTCTTTGCCTGCAGTCTGAATTTTAATGCACCAATATGAGCATTTTTTGCATTATTTTTTGGTCGAATAATCATATAAATGACTAATTCAAACTAATTTTATAAACTCACACACTTCAGTAGCTTGTGTGCTTCAACAAGTTAAAATTTAATGACGCGGTTTAGACTCTAAAACAGCTGGTGCCAGAGTCACCCTGCGAATTACAACAATGATGCCTCTCAGCAACTTCATGTCTACAGTACCACTGAATTAAGATGCAGTGCCTCAGTAAAGTCCCTGTGACACAGATCCAGATGCACTTACGTGAAAGCGTCGGATGGCTTCATCACAATGCTCTTGTTTTGTAAAGTTTACAAAGGCACATCGTTTGGCAGTCAGAACCTTCACGCTATAGACGACCCCGGCCCTGCAGGAGGAGGGAGTTTAAGGGGAAAAGGTTATTTACTTTGAAAGGTTCTCACTACACCGCAGCAATGTGGATTTGGATTGAAATGCAGGCGTAACAGATTAAAACGATGTCACTGCCTCGTACTTGTTAAACAGGTTGGTAATCATGGACTCGGTTACTGGGAAATTCAGGTTTCCCACCCAAACTGGAAACAGCTCCCTGTTGAAAGAAGGAAATATTTAAACACATTTTCACCTGTGACAGCCTGACTGGTATTTTTGGGACAGACACTCCACAACTTATAATATGCACAGTGAACAGCACAGAAGCCTCTAATGACTTTCTGCTCCAATGCATTTCTGGAATGCACTGTCTAATTAAAGGTAAGCAATACCAATAAACCTCACCGTCTGTTGACTACTTAATTAAACTTTGTCATTACAAAAATGGATCAAGGATTGGCTTTTTAATTAACCTTCCTTTGTGCTGCCCAACATTCTCTATATACACTTAATATTTCATACACTGATGATTGAAAGTGAGAACTTCAATGACAAAAGGGGGCCAAGTTGGAATATTTAGCTGCTTTATATAATCATTCCACCTGTTTATACTAGCTGTGGATGAAATGGTGGTTATTCCACAGGTCAGGAGTCAATTCTAATTACTATTCACCTGTTGTGAACCCCAAAATGTGTCCTGAGAACTTTAAGCTCTGCATTTTTAATGCAAAGACGAGATTTTCTTTTCCCACCATCACCTCCATACAGTGTCCAGTATAAACATTATGATATTATAATTAAACATCCCAAGGACACTGCAGCATGAATGAATCAATACTCACAGTGGTCGATTAACACCATTGCTGGCCTTCATGGGCTGATTAAGAATAGGCTTTGACTGACTCTGTGCTGCAGATATATACTGGACTGAGCCCAAAGGGTTGTTCATAGGTGGCTTTTTCAGTGCATCCTTGGACTGAGCAGGAGGAAGCACAGCAGCAGCAGGTGCAGGGTTTGTGTTGGCTGAAAGGATTGGAGAGACTCCAGTGACATTTGCTACTTGAACAGGTGGGAGAGCGCCATTCTGAAGAGCTCCTGAACACAAAGATCAGCAATTAAACTGGATAAAAATACACAATCAAACACACGGTTTAGGCTTCATATTCAAGCAAATGTACTCTGACAATTTGATGATCGCTTTGTGGAGAATACACGAGTGGGCTACAAGAACAAAAGGGGAAAAGACTGAGCAGTGGAGTGAGAAACTCACCTGGACGACTGTTTAACTTGGACAGCACTTCTAATGCTTTTTTAACCGTTCCATGAATAATTAAAGCATTTGAGCTCTGCTCTCGTGTGAACCCGTAGCCCTAAAGCAAAACACAAGCACAGGTTAAGAAGCACACTCAGTGAAGGATCATTCTTCATTTCCCCCCCCAACTAAAAACCGGACCTACTGTTTCTGTCTAACAAAAATGAACAGTAACTATGAAGACGTTGTTTCTACGTGCAGTACAGCACTGCACGTAGAAACAACG
>VOQJ01017552.1:15367-38621 GCA_015052665.1 Apistogramma diplotaenia | reverse complement strand
CCGCAGCTGTGAGGGGTCTTCTGAGGACACGGCGGTCCAGCCAAGCAATCTGTCAGAGCTGTGGCATCTGGGACAGACAACCATTGGTTCATTCAGGGAGGGGGTGCCTGGGTGAGGGAGGCAGCGGCAAATGTTCTCATGTTAAAGGGATTATCTCAGAACAGTGAGGGAAGCACCGCGGGTTGGAGGGACTATATTTCACTACGGCGGGATACAAAGCATTCCCTCTGCTTTGGGGATTGAAGGGTGTTTTTTTTTTTTAAAAGAAGTTAAAAAGTTTTCCTGCTTTTCAACCTGATGTTAAAGCTTTTCTTTAGTGTTTCCTTCCATTTAAACGCAAACACCATTAAAACCACTGAAAGTACTTACTAATCCTCACAAAACAAAAGACTTTTTATTAACATAAGAACATTGTGTTCAAACCACTTAGTTTTAACACCAACAGCGGAGTTCCAAGAATTTTTAGGAGCCTTTTAATGTCCATCTGCGTCGATATAGTGCACGTGGTGTTTAGATGCAGGTTTGAGAGGTTTCTGCAAGAACTGGTCACAGTCAGACTGCAGAAACTGAGAACAGCGGTCCAGTCAGACCAACAGAGCAAGAAATACTGTTCAGATTGTAGTGAAGAAATTAAATGCATGTGTCTGTCTGCTTAATCAAAAAAAAAAAGGATAACTAATTTGATTGTGAAGCAGCTGTGATCAGATGGCTGCAGATGCAGACTGGTATTACCAAAAGCCTATTTTTAAAATACAAACACCACCTTTAAGCCATGTACGTTTATCCTGCATCTAAATTGTGTGTGCATGGTGGCTGGACTGTCACAGCCAGCACCTCTCTGCCCCTCTCAAAACCTGAAACGTGATCACGTCACTGTGTATCAGTTGGCTCACAAGGATAAGGAACAGACCCCGAGGCAACACGTCAGGTGTGCAGATTTTCTTTTTTCCCTTCTTGATGTTTTTCGGCAGGACGGTGGCGTGGTGGTCAGCACTGCTGCCTCACAGAGGATGACATCTGGAGGACCTGGGTTCGATTCCACCTTGGCCCAGACCTCTCTGTGTGGGGTTTGCATGTTCTCCCCGTGCCTGCGTGGGTTTCCTCCCACAGTCCAAAGACATGCGCTTACTGGGGCTGGGGTTAGGTTAATTGGTCACTCTAAATTGCCCATAGGTGTGAATGGTTGTCTGTTTCTCTGTCTTGGCCCTGCGACAGGCTGGTGACCTGTACCATGCCTCTTGCTCCATGACAGCTGGGATAGGCTCCAGCGACCCCGAAGCGGTAGAGGATGGATGTTTTTCTCACAATCAATAATTCAATAATTTTTTCTTCAATTTTGCTTTAAGGATGAAGCAATTCTTCAACGCAAACATTCTAGGAAGTCCACCGAGGTTGTTGGCACATCTCTGATGACAACTTTCATTTTCGAGCCATTTTCCATCCAAGATATCTGTTAATTAACATTAATTAGTATTGAATTGTATTTCTAAAAAAACAAACAAGTATAGATGAGCACATTAGCATAGGGAAGGTCTCAATAAGACATTATGTCAAAGGTCCACAATGGGCCGGAAGGAGATGCTGAGAACGGAGCAAAGTTCAGCCGAGAGGCTGTCTGAGATGAATCTGAAAACAAACCCCACCTGAGCGCCTCAGAATCAGCTGGTTTTCTTGTAAAATAACTGTAAGATTTAATGATGCCATGCAAAATTTGACCTTCTGACTACTAATGCTTTCAGAGTTTGACCCAACCAGGCCCTTGAAAGACACCTGGATGAGTCAAAGTGTTGCACTTTTTAATTCTCATTTCAACATTTTTGAGTCCTCGTGAGTTCATAAATACAGGAGATATCCACAGGAAACCTTCAGAGCTGAAAAACACATTTAAGCTCTGCTAAAACCTGCAAGCAAATCATGTTTACACCAACTCCAAGAGTCCCAATCTAAAGCCAAAGTCTCTAACTTCAAGCTCAGATGCATCATGTGAATAAACGACACCAGTCTGTCAGAGAAACGGGAACGAGCTTTGGTGGCCTGATGTTTGATCGGTTCTCTGATAATTCACTGGAGAAAACAGTAAGCTAAGGGTCATATCGCCCTGTGGGATCGGTGGCTGTGTCCTTTAACTATCTTTGGATACCAGGCTCATCTCCTAGACATTTATGACACCGTGGCAGCAATAAGCTTATGGGTTCTCTACTGGCCACCTTGGGCCTTTCTGTGTGCCGTTCGTTAGTTCTCCCCAGGCCTGTTAGACTGGCAGATCGTTGTGAACTGGCCAATCCCAAAGCTCCAGCCCCCCACCTAGCCTGAATCAGATGAGCAGTTAAGAAAATGGAGGGAAGAGTGGGTCTGACTGGACCTCTGTTTGTTTGTGGAGCCTTGATTTTTTTACACTGCGACCAGCTTTAACTGGGAAGATAACATGGATGTTTGCTGGGTCTGAACATAATTATCAGTGAGTACAGACTTGTTTTGCTTTTAGGGGCTACTTACTGTCCTTATCAATATTATTAAAACACTTGTAGGAACCCTGATAAGCACTGCCAGTAGATAAAGTGCAGTGTGCTGGACAGATAGTGATCCCCCTCTTTTTATGACTGCCGTTTAATGAGTTGTTATCATGTGTTCCTATTGAAAAGAAATGCCATATAATTAAATTATGTGTAATTGAAGGAAAATCCCAGATGAATTTTAAACAGTTTTCTTTGATGCATTGTATTTAAATTCTCAGCTCACACATGTACAGTGGAGGCTGGAAACTTTTGAAATCCAGGGAGGAGAAAACACAAAAAGCTGCAGTGACGTGTCTGTGAGCCGACAGCAGTGAATTATTTATTTTCATGTTGGAGGGATTATGGAGGAGGAGGAGGAGGAGGAGGGTGCTCTGACAGTTAATAGAGGAGTGGAGAGTCGTATTGAGGAGAGAAATGCTGTCTCGTTTTTTTCCCCTTTTCCTGATTGAATAGATATAATGAGAGGTGTGATGACTGTTAGCAGGTTGCCAGCCAGCGTGTTAGCATGAATAATGACTTCTCCGTTTATGAGAGATCTCCACTGTTTGAAAAAAAAAGAGAAAAGACTGACAGCATAAAATGAAAAATAAATAAAGGACAGCTGCCACCTGGACTCCCTGCTCGATGATCAGACAGCTCGGAAATTTAAAGGAAAACTCGCAGAAGAGTGCGTTTACCAGCGCCTCAGACATGCAGCATGCCTGGATGTATCGCGTATACAGACGCGGCAGAGGAAGGCTTCATTACACTCTGGGGTCAGCAGGTCACACGCAGTCATCCTCCTGCACACGTTTATGCCCTCTGTTCATCGCAAACCGGAGTTTAGAAGAACTTCTAGTCAAATATATACTATATAACTATATAAAGAGGTTGCTCCTTGGTTGGTTGTCTGGGCTTTTTTAACACCTGACTGTATTTTTTAAAAGAATTTTGCAGATGCTAAATGCATTACAAGTGGACAGGGGTGTGAAGATGCTCCAAAATCAAAATTTATGTTTGGGTCAAGGTTCTGTTGATCCTTCACTTTTTAGATCAAGACTGCTCAGTTGTGTTGATGATACTGTAGGAACAACACCACGGTGATATCAGTCACGGGGGGGTTGCAGGTTGGGGCGTCGGTGGTCTGCTTTGTTCTGGTCGTTCCTGCAGATGCTCGGCTAGATTTGGATCTGTGCAGTTTGACGCTCCGCTCAGTGCCTCGAGCTTTCTGCCGTGTGATAATTCAGTGTATGGATCTACAGTGTGCTAGTTTTCGGCCTCGTTATTCAGCTTTTCTGTGACAGATGCACAGTTGGGATCTGTGTCTCTTCCTCATCATTGAATGCATGAATGAATGAACGGATGAATAAGCTGTCAGGGCTGAGCTATGCGTTTGCGTGCAGCCAGTCATCCAGTCAGCAGCCGGGCGTTTGGATATGTAGGGCGATGCAGGGAGCAGGCAGGGACTGCGGGCACAAGCTGCCGATGGGAGGGGTATGTGGAGGGATATAGGAAGAGAGAGGATGGGGTAAAGTGAGGAGAGATGTCCTCAGAGTGACCCACATCAGCACCAGACAGCTTTACCCTCCTCCCCTTCTCTTTTACTCTATATCTCTTCATGCTGCTTCGCTTTTTGCTGTGTAATCGTTTCAAAAAAGGAAGTAGAGAAAAAAAAGAATACGCCTGCACTCTTCAAAACGCTCTTATAAAAAGGTTCAATAAGGGACCCGCGGGTTCCCCGAATCCAGAAAAGCTCAGATTCAGTCAGACGGATGCAGGAATTTCGCCAGAATCTGTAACCAAAAGCATTTCTTGCTACATAAAAATAAACTGATCATCACTAAAACCTCCTGCATGTGCAGCGCAATGAGGAAACTAATCTTCCGCACACCAGCACATGAAACCACGTCAGGCATGTTTCCCGCTCTGAGGCTTACCTTTAACCACACAGCCACAGTGACGCCACAAGATCACATTTTTACTTTCACCACTTTGGTCGGATGAGCGAGGGACCAATCAGACCGCACACTGAAGGACACTGCATCCTCATTGGTTAATGACTTCTGATTGGCAGGTTGGTCAACAATGAGCACGTGCTGGTTGATCCTCCTTTATGACTCTGACCATAAAATGCTAAATAAATGGATTGATTGGATAAGACTTGAAAACAGTGATTTAGCATATCAGTGTTGGGTGTAACAAGTTACTGTAATCACATTACATTTTTCAGTAATGAAATGTGTTCCTGAGATTGTAATCACATTACAGTTACAATCTTGTGTTAGAAAGGTTCTTCTGCATGATGGGAGGAAAACATCGTGAGTGGGGTCTGTTTCTTCCTGCACACTTCCACTACGATCAGCTGATGCCAGCTCGCTCACAGGGACGAGGCGTTACCGTTGTGCTGGGGCCTTTTACGTAATAAAAAATAAAGTTCCAACTGTGTCCAGGACAGAAACAGCTGCGTTAGACTGCTAATACAAGCAGAGCAGAGACAGCACGCTGACACAAAGCTAACAGCATTTCTCACTATGCATCTATGCATGGAACAATTTACAGAAAGACCTCAATTTAAATACGCCTGTATCAGCTGGTGAAGGCAGCGAAGGAGACTTGTAGATGTTTCTCTTGAGAAGCCGTAATGTTTTCATGTTTTATATCATCTATTGTTGTTATTTAGATTTTATGTTGCATTTATAATATATGGAGGTGGTTTTGAGTTTATATGGCTGCTATTTTGGCCAGGTCTCCCTTGTAAAATGGACTGCATCTTAATGGGACTTCCTGGTAAAATAAAAACAATGCCAGAGTGATGTTAGAGCTGAGTGTGTGCCGCTCCCAGACCTGTACAATGTTCTTACATTTGAACCCAGTCAGAGGGAGGAACTGGTATTATCATGTTGGTGTTTCTCCTACGTGACCATATTGAAAAAGTCTTTGTCCCCTTACTGATTTAAGATTTTTTGCACATTTGTCACACTTATATTTTCAGATCAAACAAATGTAAAATAGTGGAAAAAGAAAAAGGGAGACGATACAAAACGCAGTTTTAAATGATGATTTCATTTTCTTGTGTGAAAAAGTAACTGCCCCCCCCCCTTACTAAATCGTGAATTAACTGATTAACCACAGTAGGCCTGATTACTGCCAGACCAGCTAAATCGAGAAATCAATTAACAGAAGCTGCGTGAGGACGCGAAAGCACGCGGCAAGATATCAAAAAGCACGTCGCCGGATGCCGTCGTTCATGATTCAACAGAACAACAAAATTTGATGCAAAACAGAAATCAGGGAGCGGGCAAACAGATCTGCATTAATGTTGCTGTGATTGTGACTGAGAATCCGCTCGACGACACGTCGCATCTTTACAGCAGCCAGGACTGGTTTCAGCTGCTTTCATGTGTACACACTAAAAGAAAGATCACGCGTGGTCATTAGGATAGGGATTTGTGTGGAACTGCAGCTTCAGCCTTATGCTGATAATTATGTGACAGTGCTTTTCAGGTCGTGTTGCAGAGTAATGCAAAAGTAACGTAATGAGAACAACAAATGACTTTCTGTGGGGAATAATTGATCACTTATCACAAAGGTAATGTGTAATAGATGACTTCTTCTCTATGTTTTCGAGTAGCAACCCGAGCACCGGCGATGGCTGCTTCCACACATAAACCATGTGTGGGATCATGCAGCCTGGAAGCTGACACACGTCTAAGTTTCCTTTAGCGTTGAAGTCTTGTTGACGCTGTGTTTATTGGCGGGTGCAGTGCGCACAGGAGCTGCTCATAATGCATTCGGCGAACTTTTAATGTCTGTTCGGCTTCCTCTGCAGAGCGCGTCAGCCTCAGAAATGCTGCGCGATCTCCTGTTTATATGTAAACCTAAAGAGGCTGGAGGCAGAGCCGACTGTCGTCTGTGCTCCAAAGATGGAGCGTGTGCGTGAAGCATTAAACAGGAGATTTAGCCCCCGTCGGCCGACTCTATAGATTCAAACACGTGTGTGGAAGTAGGTCAGTAGTGAAAGGGCTTTCGGCTGTCCTCACATGGCCTCTGTTCGGCCCGTCACACCACTCGTGTCGAGTCCAATTTTCTCCTCCTCACCCCTCCTCCTCCTCTGCCCCCTTTCTCCTCCTCCATCCCTTTCTCTCTGCCCTGATTAGGAAGGGAGCGGGTCCCACCCCTGGTTCAGACGGTCTCCTGCAGGTTAACTCTTCCCGCGCCGAGTCAACTTTCTCTCCTTGTGAGGCTCCTCTTCGGCGTTGTGCTCGTGCTTTTACCGAGTCCTCTCCCGGATCATTTGCGGCGTGTAACTGGTGTTTTTGAGGGAGACCAGATGCCACAAAATGGGGCCGAGCTCAGTGTTGTGAAGGAAGGACATGAATCAACCTTTTCTCCCTAATGTTTGAGCCCAATAAAAGAGGCCAAAAAAATCTGGGAAATTAAGGAGGGACAGAAACAGAACCAGTGAACTTCCAGGAAGGCTGGATCAAACCCAGATCTGTGAACAAATGCTGTATTACCTAACCCCGGCCAGCTTTACATGATTTACAGTAGAGATTAGAGAGGGGTCGGTGTCTGAGCTCACACCGCCATCTGCTGGAAAACAGCGGCAACGCGAAGACAAACCCTCTTTAAGCACACCGATGAGTCAAAACGCCCCATCACGGCTCCCAAAATGTGGCACAAAATCACACCAAACCAGGACTGAGTGTAAGCAAAGATACTTTTTGAATAAGCCCCCAAGCGTGAAGCAACAAGGGTTAAAGTGAAGATGCAGAACAGCGTGTTCTCAGGACTGGTTTGGCTGGTTTCTATGGTGCTGATGGTTTCTATGGTGGCGGTTTTTTGGCATCGGCACTGAATACCTTGAATGATTCAGGCAGGTCAGCAAGAAGGGAAAATGGTGGAGAGTAAACAATAGCCGAAGTTAAAGGAAAAAGAAAAATTTGAAAAACACTGGAAGATAAATCATTTTGGGCAAAAGAGACGCACAAATTCTAAAGCTCGGTGAAACCCAGAGACATACAGAAGAGGAAAAAATCCCCCTGCTCACACCAGCACATGTCCAAACCGGTTTGACCATCTGGATGATCCAGAGGAGGCATGGGAGAAGGTCATGTGGTCAGATGAGACCAAAATAGAACTTTCTGATATCAACTCCACTCGCTGTTTGGAGGAAGAAGAAGGATGAGTACAACTCCAAGAACACCGTCCCAACCATGAAGCCTGGGGGTGGAACATCAGACTTTGGGGTGCTTTTCTGCAGAGGGGACAGGGCGACTGCACTGTAATGAAGGGAGGATGGATGGGGTCATGTATCGCGGGATTTTGGCCAACAACCTCCTTCCCTCAGTCAGAGCATTGAAGATGGGTCGTGGCTGGGTCTTCCAGCATGACATGGACCCAAACACACACCTGGGGCAGCTCAGGAGTGGCTCTGTAAGACGTATTTAAAGGTCCTGGCGTGGCCGAGCCAGTCTCCAGACCTGAAGCCAATAGAAAATCTCTGGAGGGAGCTGAATCTCAATGTTGCCCAGCAACAGCCCCAAAACCTGATCTGGAGAAGATCTGTGTGGAGGAGTGGGCCAAAATCCTGCTGCAGTGTGTGCAAACAGTAGAAGTGTATGTCTAGTAAAAATGATGCACCTCTCCATTCTTTGTAGGTGGGAAAACATGCAAAATCTGCAGCGTATCGAATACTTATTTTCCCCACTGTTTATGTAGCCGCCCTCTCAGGCTCCTTCCCCACAGGAGAGGTGACTTTCCATTTCCCAAGAGCCAGAAAAACGCACCACTGTGCCTGCAGGGCCTGCAGCTCTGAACATATTCAGTACATGACAGTAAAACTTTAAATAAATAAAGCCATTTTTACAAAAGATTGAAACAGATTCTGGGGGGTCAGGTGTTTCAGGTGTTTGGCTGAGGGCCACACTGGGAATTGAAAATGACATGAAGGGTGATGAACAGAGCTCGTGGTCACACTGTCATTTAATCTAAAACAAACGTCCTCCAGACTTCCCATAATTTGACCTTCACATGTCGAACGCAGTCCTGAAAAGGCTCATAGGAAGGTGTTCTACCATCACTTTATGTAGTCTGTGAAAGGCAATGGCAGTACAGCGCAACTGTTACCAGTCTGAATGTGCCACCTGCTGGTGGTCTGAGGAACTTAACATAAAACATCCTCACCATAAAATAATAAATCATTAATTTAGTTGGTGCTCATATTTATACATCTTGCCTAATTAGTTCCACATCACACCTATGTGGCTGTTTCCTGGCATTTTCTAAAGTGCTTAATAATAATTTTATTTCTCTTTCAAGGAGTGCATCACAGGAGTAAGAGAATAAAAGAAATTAGAACTCAAAACTAATTAGAAACAAATAAAATCAGAGTAAGCCTTTCATAAATGAATATTTTAGGAAACAAACTTAAAGGAAGCGACTGACTCCACCGACCTTCATCCTCAGGCAGCTTGTTCCAGAGCCTCTGGGCCTGACTGCCAAACGCTTACCTGCGCCTGAGGATGTCCGGGTACGTGCCGGTGCAGCTGGGAGTGCAGCCATGAAGGAGCTTATCAACTAGAGCTTTGAATTCATTCTAAAACTTCCTGAGAGTCTGTGCAAAAATGTTCCAATGCAGTTATTCATTAGTTTTTGTTTTTGTTTGTGTGCTGGTAAAAATCCTGCAAACACAGGATGTAAAGACCTTTATTCTTATTTTCTAAATATAGTTGCATCTTTTATAAAAATCAGAGGTTTTTAAACGTCTTTACACAAACAGATCTGTGGTGAAGAGCAACAAGCTGACAACAAACCAAATTCCTTTTTTCTTTTTCCACTTATTTATTTTTTGCTTGCAGACAAAAAAGATCCATGAAAGTCCAGATATAATAAATAAATTAACTACTAAAAATTGTCAACTATTAAAGCAATTTAAAGAAGAAGAGTGGCAGAAACGTTACAGAGACTTTACAGCCCACCTCCACCTGCTGATTGTTCTTTGATGTTTGCATATCCCATCAGAGTCCTACGAGGTTCCGTAAACAGGAAGAGCACACAGAAGCAGAATAAAAGCTCATCCCCCCCCCATATGAAAAGTTAAAAAGCTCCCAAAGGAACCTAGCCTGGTGGTTTGTTGTCCCTAAAATATCGTCATTAATTCTCAAGGAAAACCTGAAGGATAGCGTTTAACTAGTCACCCGTATTTGAGCAAATAAATGCACTAATAACTATGTCTTCTGCTTTTCCTCTAAAATGATCCGCTAACTTTGGTGGCGAATGCAGAAAGAACGCCATCTGAAAGACATAATTATTACCATGTACTCGTATTTTCATGCATACAGTAAAGAAGAAACCTGTTGTCGAGTGTAAATGTCACAATCTAACCGAGTTTGTAGCTTAACTGACTGAGGTAAAGTTGCCTGTTTCCTGAAGTAGAGCACACCTGCCTTTGTTGGTTTTTGGACGTGGAGACGAAACGTTTTGGTTCAAACATGTTTCAACTTCATCAGTTCTGATTCATTTTTAGAAAGACCCAGAAAAAATCTGAACTTAATGTGCTGCATGACATTGAAGGAGAAATCCACTTTAATCAGAGCTTTAAGTTTTTGCCGACACCTCCACTTCCACACTTCAGATGCTGGTGCTCCACTCCTGAGTGGATGGAAGCTACATCTGTGATCGCCCCATTTGGTCTGAGCTCTGAACTGGTTCATGGTGTGTTAGGGAAGCATTCAACTAAAATGTAAGATGCAAACAAGACGCAAGGACATCCATGTGTCCTCTGCTGCTCATGTTTCCAGGCCACAGGGCAGCAGTCTGAGATGTTCAGACCTCCCCCTCTCCATGACAACTCCTCCTGCTCTTCTGGCGGATCGCTGAGGCATCCAGAAGCCCCCTCAGCTGGCTCCTTTCAGTTTGGAAGAATGGCGGCTTTACTCTCTCTGCTGAATGACTGAGCTGTGATCTCATTCTTTCTGTCACTACTTAGCTCCTCACCAGAGGTGAGGGTAGGAAGTTAGATCATCAGATAAAGCTGCAGATGCTGTCAGTCTTCTCTCCTTCCTTCACTTGTCAACAAAATCACAAGACACCTAAACTCCTCCCCTTGGGGCAGCAGCTCATTCCCAACACAGAACAGGTGCACCACCCTTTACCTGCTGAAAACATGACCTTAGACTTTGAAGTGCCCATTCTCATCCCAATGCACACTACACATTAGCCCAGTGTGCACGTCATAACTCGAGGAAGTCAGAAGAACCAGAAAAAGCAGAGCCGAGGTCCTGAGGCCCTCCACTGAGCCCGAGGAGGAATCCCCCTGCAGGTGGAACACACACTGGTCCCCACCCTCGTGAAAAGGTGGCCAGCACCTCTGTTCAACAATGTTAGTGAATGATATTTATCTGTTGCATTAATCAGTTACATTTGTGCCGATCGTTTGATTAAAGGCTTAAATAAAGCTTTAAAACAGTCTGTTATTTTTTTATAATAAATTAATCCCCTCGGCACAGAAAGAGGAGCGAGAACCAACATCAGTTTCTTTATCTCAAGTTTCAGCTTTTTGTCAGTTATGTTTGTTTTTAGTTTTGATTCTCTGTTTTCAAGCTGCAGAAAAATTCATGTGGAGGGTAAGACTGAGATTACTCTGTTTTGAAGTGGATTTGCCCTTTAATGGTGATGCCTTCAGTGTCCTGGTTGTTTTGGTTCAGACTGAACTTGTGTTGAAGCTGAATGAAGCCAAACGCCTAAAAACACAAATATTCTTTTTAAAAATACAGTTTTTATGGATTCAGATTCCATTATTTGTTTTATGTCCTTTAGACTTTAAGAAACCACCTGGAAAAATACAAAAAGTTAAAAGTCTGATGTGGATCTCCATCCAGTGCTGCTTTTCTGTCTTTATTTAAAACAAACGTAGAAACAGAATGGCACTAATCTGAGTTTAAAAACCTCCTTCCTTCAGAGGAGCTGAGGGCTTCTGAGGACATTCCCTTGATAAAAATGTCTGATGTTTCCTCCGTGAATCTGAAAAAATTCCTTTTAATAAAGATGCGAGGTTTCACCTCTTAGAAATGTTGCGGATTTTTTTCCTTTATACAAAAGTTGATTTACTTATTTATTTTGTATGAAAAACTGAAGAAAAGCTGAGCTGCTCTCAGCAGAGTAAAAGCTTGTCATTTGTACAGGAGCAGAGCTCGTCTCACGGCGTCATTTGGTCCCCAACAAACTAAATCCTGACGCTCCGTCTCAGCTGCACCGTGACCCAAAGCTCACCTCCGAGGCACGAACCTATCAACCAAACTTCCATCTGAGCTTCTTGCGGCCATCTTTAGGTCCCAAACCGCCAGCTGAGAAACACAACGTCCTCGGTCCTCTCCACACTGGGGGGAGTGACGTTAAACCTGGGGGAGGAAAGACAAGAAGAGAAGAGGCAGTTAATCCAAGAGAGCCACTTCAGAGGCTGCAACTCTGTACAACTGCATGTATTTCAACTGGTAGCAGCAAAGTCTGGCAGTTCTGATCTTCACTCAAACTATATTTTTGCCTGTGTTTTTAATTAGCATCAGCTTGCTAATGGGATCGAGATGGAGGAAAGAAAAAAAATCAGTCTGGTATCAGTGAACAGGTGGTGTGCACAGAGCATGCGGGGTGCACGCCACCTTGCTAATTGCGGTGACAGAGCAGTTCCAATAGCAAACCAGCGCAGCACAGGACCTCAGCACGACGTAGCATACAACCCTGAAATGGAGCAAATCTGGAAGAAACTATGGTGGGTGCCATGCTGGTGCAAAGGTGAAGCCTTGGAAGTGTAGATATAAGCCCTTTCTGCCAACAGTCATCATGGAAAACGTCAACTCTGCTCAACAAAAGTGATGAGCAGGAGATTTTGGTGACGACTCAAAGTAGAGCATGAGTGCAGTCGCAGCTGTTTGAAACATGGTTGAATCAAAGCATCTCAGACTAAAGTGGATCTACCTGGTTTCACACTCATACGGTCAGCAGAGGTCTGGCTTTGTGAACCACAGATGTGTGATCCTGCACATGTCAGGGAGAGGCTGTGTTGTCCTGATGCTGAATTACTGACAGTTGGTATGCCACCATAGTATGTAGCAAGAGGATTCAGTCATATCAACAATACTCGAGTACTTTCCACCCAAGACAACAGCCGAAGTTCTCCATGAAACTGTTGCTAGGATCCAGAGGCAGTCTTCATAATTTCATGAGATTTTAATCATATATCTCTCTCCTCCCACCTGACTGGATTCAAACAATTGTTAACTGTCCTACCAGAGAAAATAAAACCCTGCTACTATCTTACAGCACTTGGCACGTAACCAGTTATCATCACAGAAGCAACTCTGATCCCCCATGTTATAACATCTTTATGGAGCAAAAAAACATCAGTACTGGAGGACTCCTCTTTATGTTGTAAATGGGAGAGATACAGAAAATCATTCGTACCCACAGCCATCAGGCTTTTCTCATGCAAGCAGCAGATGAGTTATGTCAGACAGGAATTTTCCTCTGGGATCATAAATCTGGGATAAAAGTTATTTTTCTTTGTCTTCTGCTTCTTCCTCTTTGTACTAGATTGATACTGAAGTACCGTGACCACAACTTATGGACATCTACACTCGGTTCAGCCCACTGTAACACCTAAACACAATGCTATAAATGATGCATAAACTATATGTCTTTGCATCTTTCATTTCTTTGTGTCCGATAAGCCCTGGTGGTGGACACACCAACAAGATAGAATAGAATAGAATAGAATAGAATTGGTCCCACAAGGGAAAATTACAGTTCAGATCACCTTTTATTATTATTTATTTCTCCCATTTGGTCTCAGATCAGCTTGATGTTTGAAGGCGCAGTGATGGGAAATAAAAACTCTCCTCAGATGTTAAACATAAAGTAACTAGCCTTTGCAACTGCAACGAGCAGAAAGTACAGTAACAAAGTATTTGTACTTCATTTCTTCCCACATTTTAGTAACAAGGATTCAGAGTGACTGTGAAATACCCGCAGCTGTAATAAATGCTGAATACTCAGAAACAGTGCTTCCTTTATTATCTCCTTCAGCAGAGTCTGAGATAATGCCGTCCACAAATCAAAGCAGCAGTTCAGACGGTTCATGAAAACAAATGGAGGTCGGAGGAATTTTTAAGCATTATTTCATGTCCCTGAACACAAAATTTCACTGGTTCGCTCATATATTTCGGAGTGATAGTAAAATTTCCTGTCAGGAGCACACCTTTTGTACAGAGAAAGCTGGAGGTGTCACCATGGCAACCAAGAAAATGTTTTAAAGGCATGGCAGTTGTAGCTGTACCCGAACCTCAACTTTTTTCTAAACCTAACCCAAGTTTTAATAGTTTTCTCTTAACCAGAGAACAGATTATCAGCTAATAACATACTGTATTTAAAAATGAAATGAATGACATGTGATAATCTGCACCACATATGGACTTGAGTCAAGTCTGGTGTGACAGCCAAAATGATTAAAACATTAATTTTGTGTGCATGGACATGAATCAGTGCATCTGAGAGCTGACCGATGCTCTTTGAAGTCCGTTACTTTCTTTCAAACTCTCTGAGCACCACACCTTTCTCAGAAAACTGCTTCCACACCTTTCATTCACATCATGACATCATTCTATGAGTAAAAGAACTTACATACGTTTTTGGTCTGTTCCAGTAAGCTGAAGCCGGTTTTCCTCCTCATGCCAATTGTGTCCCTTTTTAAATTTCTGGTTTTGTTTAAAGCAGCTCACAGCATCCTCTGCATTTCATTTGTTTTTATTTTTATTTATATAAAAATTTTTTGCATTAGCCATTCAAGGCTTTTGGCCTTTTATGTAGTTCACCCGTCTCCGTGTCCTGCATTCAGGCCCACTTTCAGGTTCAGGTTACTTGATTGGCACCTGTAAGTAGGTTTGGTCAGCGCGAAGCTGAGTCATCCATGCTCACAAAAATAAAAGGAGAAGCCTCATCAAACACAGCCGACAGCCGTTTCTTACCTAGATTGGCTTATACTGAAAGTGTAGTGACAAACGGTCCCCCGTCACTCAGGTTACAGGGTGCTCTGCTTTTAAAATGTTCTGTCAAGTCTTAGTGTCTGCTGAATAAAATAAGACTGTTTATGATACTCGGAGTAATATGATGAAGAGAATTCTTTCTAAAGTATGATGAGGAAAAACCTCTCAGATGAATCTTAGTGGAGGAGAGAGAGCCTGCATTCATCACAGCCTGGAGTATTATGGAGTATTAAAGCTCAGTACGTACTGAGAAATGTAGGCATGTCTCGGCTTCCCTGACTAACAGGTGTATTTGCATACATTCTGCCAACAGTTTGTTGACATGTCTGCAGTTCTTTTCTTATTTCCAACGCAGACGTACAAGTCAGGACTGTAATCGCTGTCTAAACAACACGATGTGAACACAGTCGTAACTTAAACCTAATAACACACAGGCGTCGTGACGCAAGGCCCACTCTGCACTGCCTCATCCTGCACATTCTGCAGACTGAAAGGTTCCATTTCTGCTTCTCTAAATACAAACCAGACAGCTGCCGTTCCAAAAGAAATTAGAGGTAAATTGAGCTTTAATCACAGAATGCTGCTTTGGCATTCTGTAAATCATTAAAAATTTAAGCATTCAATTTTGTGCTCTAATTTGAGTGATTTATTAATTTATCCTGTATTCTTTATTTAATGTATTTGTCTACAGTTTGGCATGTATTTTATTCCCATTTTCTTGTTAGGTTTCTTGGATTTAATTGTACATTGATGGTCATTTTCTTAATTTTGTCTACTTTTTTCTTCTGGAGAGCCTTTATTTTGAGGTATTTCTAATCAGCACACAGTAGTCTATTATAACTTATTTCAACAAATAGTTTTAGAAAATGACAGATGGCTCAAAGTTGTCATCTTATTACCTGAACAAATTTACAAGCATGATAATACCTGTAATTATGATGAATAAAGAAATTATTAAATTATTTTATATGATGGCAAATAAAAAGAAAACCACAACAAACAGAAACCAAAAACAGTTAACATTAAACATGTAGCAGCTCCAACCCCAAAAGAAATGCTCCTCTAAATGAAAACAATGACTAGAACAATTCAAAAAAATGTTTTCATAAAGAGAAAAAATAAACACTGCACAGTTTCCACTAAGCAAATATTCAGATTGACTCTCTATTCAATTCCATTCAATCAAAAACCTTTATAAAGTTCACAAAAAGCTTCATTTTCAAATATTTTTTGCTTGTCCTTCTTCAGTAAATATTTAATTCCACAGTTATAATAAAACTCAACAAACATTAATGAACCTCAGTTCATTAAATGCCAAGAAAAATAACAAAATGTTTTGAAAGAGAAATCTCACAGAGCAAATGTTATACAAAAAATGTTATACAGTGGATGAAACAAATCATTTCAAACTGAGTAGAAACTGCTTTGAGATGAGTGGAACTTTTAGAATCATCTGTTGTGTCACTCTGACCTTTGTTTGCCAAACACAGAGAAACACTCAAGTAGAGATTTTATTATACAAATCAGTTACAGTTACAGTCTGTATGTTACAGTCGCACTTAGTAGCATGTCCAAAATATGCAATTGACTCATTATCTTGTTACCTTTAAGAGGTGGGTAACAGGTCTGCAAGTGCTTATAGTCATCTGCTCTGATGTTGTAGAGACGTGTTGCAGATGAGTTGTGCTCATCTGCGCAGACTCGGAATGATTACATCATGTTTGCAGTTTGTTTATTAATTAGAGGCTGCTTCTCCAGGACCAAAGCAGTCACAGGACAACTTCTTTGTGAAAACTGCTGTTGGATTTATTATTCAGCAAACTGACGACTACAGGTGCGTTAAATCCTCTGGGTGAACCAAGGATACCACAACAAACAAACACAACTAAGCTTCAATACAACTCTGATGACCTTCTCACGAGTAACAAAATCCAAAACATAGTCTCACCTCCCTGCTATGTAATTACACTCATTCGCAGGTACATGCAACACACAGTACTGATCAGATCCTCAAGTCAGGTTCTGAGAATGAGATGAATGATGCATATGAATATTGCATCTGATGTCTCCAGGTATTGCACACAGATATGACATGCAAGAGTCATGTTGGGCACCAGTTAAGGACGTAGTCCTGAGATTATGATGATGTATGTGGTGGTAGTAAAGGGCTTGAATGTTTCAGGGAGTTCAAGAAGAAGCTGTTTTCCAGCCTGGAGGTGCAGGCTAAGAAGGCCCAGTAGTATCTTCCAGATGGCAGCAACGAGAAGAGCTGATGAGAGGGATGTTCCATCTCTCAGGATGCAGCTGGCTTTTCGGGGGCAGCATTTCCTAAAGATGCCATCCAGTATGAGCAGAGGGAGTCCGATGATTTTCAGTGATGCATTTTTGACTCTCTGGAGGATTTTTCTGTATGTCTCTGTGCAGTTTGTGTATCATGCTGTAATGTTGTAAAAGACCTTGAGCATGTCTGCAGACAGATTGAACTTCTATGGTGTTCTTAGATAACAGTTGAGTTTTTTTTATATCAAAGCCGTGGAATTGGCTGTCCATCGGACATACCCACCCATGACACCCCAAAAACCTAAAGCAGGAGACCCTCTCCAGTTCCTGTGCTTTGATAATTAGTGGCAAGAGGACTTCTTTGTGTTTCCTGAAGTCCATAATGATTTCTGTCATCTTTTTGGCAGTTCAGTGTTAGTGTTTTCTGCACATAGACCTTTGTTTTTACAGATTTCATCCCTGCTGCATTTTTGTTGTTAGAAAATGAGACCCACCATTGTTCTGTTAGGTGCAATTTTGATTATTGTGTTAGAGGAGTGGCAGCAGTGGAACGGTGGTTAGCACTGTTGTCTCACAGCAAGAAGGTCCTGGGTTCCAATCCGCCGGGGCTTTTCTGTGTGGTGTCAGTGTGGTTTCTGTCCTGACTCTTGACCTAGAGGGATTATTGTAGTTGTGGTATAGGCTTCAGCCCCTCCATGACCTTGAATTGAATAGAATTGGAAGAAAATGGATGGTTGGATAGTGTTAGAGGAGTATGTGGCAGTGGGAGTACAGCCTTGGGGTGCACTGGAGGAAAGGTTTAACTGTTTGTTTGGAAAGGAAGTCTTCAGTCCACATACAGAAAGAATAACTAGGACACAGGTGAAGATGTTCAGTGACCAGCCTGCTGAGGACGATAGTGTTGAAACTGTAACCACATACATAAACCGTGATTAGCAATGTCCATCCTGGCCACTGTATTCAAGATGCGGGGGTGCAAAATGGCAACTTCCACAAACCAGTGCCCGCTCCTTAGAATTAATCAATTAAAAATACAAAGTTTATGAGAACATATTAATTTGTTGGAGGACGTAATTGCACACTAATCCATGTATACTTTTGAGTACAATATTCTTTTTTTCTATTACCTAAACTCTCTATAACCTAAAAAAAAAAAAACAGAGTGTACAATTAAATATTGTTAATTAAGTATTACCAATTAATTTTATGTTGCAGAAGAACCAGCTCAAAGAGGATTTTATCCTGGTGACACTTTTTGTTCGTGTCGGCAGAGAGACTGAAGACACCATACCTTAATCATAACAAAGTATCCTCTCTGGTAAAGATGTGCAACCTTTTTGGAGAAGGATTGTGGTGCATTTCATCTTCTGTTGTATGTGTTCCCAAAAATAATGCTCAGAGTACACTTCAGGTTGTCAGAAAGCCAGAGCTCAAACTGGATCTGAATAGTTTGGCAGAACAATTTGAGTTTGTTCAGCAAACATTTCAGAAGCTTTAGAGCTGAAACCTGTACACATCACCATCGTGTTACATTTTTCTGTTAATATTAACTTGCAGACAAAGGGTCGGGAACAGTTAAATATCATCAACAGTGATTTGTGTTATAACCCCTGCAGGTTTACTGTCCCAGAGAAACTCAGAAAATGTCCATTACTGTAAAATATCATTCAATACCATTGATCCTTGTTTGGATTCCAACTGGCGACCTTTGTTGAATGCCAAGCGTCTCTCTGCATCCTCACTTATATGGCCTGTCTTCCTCATGTAAAGGCAAAACTGCAAAAATGAGATTTATTTGTTAAGGGACAAATATATCAACATGTTATTTGGTTCTAAACATTAAACTAAACAAACTTGAGAAAAAAACTTGCCAACCATGAAAGAGTCATTAACTGATGAGCACCTGTTTAAAACTATTCCAGGGTTAGGGTCAGGGTTTGCGTTAGCCATATGCTAAACAGACAGATTTTCAGAAACTAGAAAAGGTTATGTTTCAAATTAAGTCTTGTAAATAATTGCCATACCACACTGAACATGCCAGATTTCATCTGATCTTGGAAGCTGAGCTGGGTCAGGCCTGGTCAGTACCTGGATGGGAGACCGCCTGGGAATACCAGGTGCTGTAAGCTTGGGTGGCTGTAGGTCAGGAGGTAGAGCAGGTCACCTACCAATTGGAAGGTTGGCGGTTAAATTTCTGGCTGCTCTGGGCTGCATGCCAAAGTATCCTTGGGCAAGATACTGAACCCCAAGTTGCTCTCCAACGCAAGCATTGGAGTGTGAATGTTAGATAACCTCAGATAAACATGGTAGTGCTTGAATGAATGGGTAAATGTAAATGTGTTGTATAAGCACTTTGAGTGCTCTGAAGAGTAGAAAGCGCTAGATAAGAACAACTCCATTTACCAAATATTAGCATTACATTTTTTATTTTAAAAGCTTTTCCTTTTGATTCCTCCAGATAGCCAAAAGTTCAATAAAAGTGTCCAGAAAGGCCCCCTGAATGACTTTGAAAAATATGAAAACTGAAGAATTTTTGACAATTTTGTAGCTTTCTTTCTGACAAAGACATTACCCATTTTCCTGGCATATTTCACCAAAGTAAGCAAGTATAGATCGATTTATTACCATTTATTATTCTTTTGCTTATCCAAGGTGCAACAGCCCAAACAGAAAAACTCAGACCTCCACCAGCTCATCCAGAGGGACCCCAAGGTGTTCCCAGGCCATCTGAGAGATATCATTTCTCCAGTGTGTCCTGGGTCTGCCCCGGCGCCTCCTCCCTTTAGGATATGCCCAGAACTCCTCATCCAAGAGGCGCCCTGAAGGCAGGATGCCTTCAGATGCCCGAACCCCCTCAACTGTTTCCTTTCAATGTGGACGAGCAGCAGCTCTACTTTGAGCCCCTCCCTAATGGCTGCACTCCTTACCCTATCTCTAAGGGAGCGGCCAGCTACCCTTTGGAGGAAGCTAATTTCTGCCGCTTGTATTTGCAGTCTCATTCTTTCGCTCAATACCCAAAGTTAATGACTTTTGTGAGGGTAGGAACATAGATTGACCGGTATATCAACAGCTTCACTTTCATGCTCAGCTCCCTCTTCACCACAACAGACATTTGCATCACTGTAGATGCAGTCACAATCCATCTGTCAATCTCCCACTCCCGTTACTCGTGAACAAGACCCTGAGATACTTAAACTCCTTCACCTGGAACAGCAACTCATCCCTCAACCGGAGTGGGCACTCCACCCTTTCCAAACGAAGGACCTTGGCCTCAGACCTAGAGGTACACATTCTTATGCCAGCCATGTTACAGCTGGCTGTGAGCCATTCCACTGTGAGATGGAGGCCATTACCTTATGAAGCCAACATGACTGCATCATCTGCATATGTTGTATAAGCGCTTTGAGTGCTCAGAAGAGAAGAAAAGCACTATATAAGAACTAGTCCATTTACCATCTGAAAAAGGCAGAGATTAAATTTTGAGACCACCAAGGTGGAAGGCTTCCACCATGTAGAATACATGGGCAATTTCCCATGCACACTCAAATATTCTCAAGTCGGATGTAGTGGGATTTTGATTCTGTCACCTGTGCCAGCTGGTGGGTAAGCAGAATCAGGCCGTCCCACGGGTTCCTTTACACCCTATACCAGCAATTGGAGACCCTTTTGAGAGAGTGGTACTAGATTGTGTGGGGCCACTGCCAAAAAGAAGGCTGGTCCTCACTATGAACCTACATGGACATGATTTTATGTCTAAGCTGTTAGTGCAGGTCATTAAGAAAGCTGGGAATTAAGCATATGACTTCTAGCTCATGTCACACGGAGTTACAGGGTGCTGTGGAGTGGTTTTGTAAATCGCTCCAGTCGATGCTGCAGGAATTCTATTTTGACACAGGAAAGAAGGGAGACAACGCTATGCCAGAACACGAATAACACTCATCTCAGTTCCCCAAATTTGAACATCAGACTGGGAGGCAGGCTCAACAGCTAACAATAAAACAGACCCCAACATAAATAACTGATGAGCACTGGTATCCTGCAAGATGGTACTGTAACTGGTACTTTTTTGTTATCTTTTTTCTTCCACGGTAATGGATATATTCCCTTAGGTAATGAACTGACCAAAACCAGTTTTCTCCCTATGATCAGATTTATGATCGTGTGGTGGGGCTGTATCTGATAAAGGTCAGTGCTCACCTGTGGCTGATCTATGCACCTGCAGATCATCTTCCTAATGGAAGGGAGTTATAAGTCAGGGGATGACTCAGTCAACGCTGGGTCGGTGCCTCAGCAAGGTAGCCTGAATGATTCAGGTTGAAGCTTTTTCGTAATGCTCAGATTAACTTGTTTTTCCCTTTTTATAGAATGTACTTCCTTAGAAGTCTCTGATCATGCGAGTGTGAGACACAACGGGAATCTTGAAGCAACAGTGGCCACGGACTCTCCTGGAGTCTTTTGTTCATGTGTTTGGTTTTTTTGGGGTGTGTGTGTACATCCTAAAATAAAGTGGATTCAGTCGGATTTGGTGTCTTATGCTTGAGTCCTACCTGTGAGACATGACAGGACAACCCAGCCAGCCGGACTCAGACTCAGAGACTTGGCGGACACAGCCTCCCTTCAAGCGGTCCTCACTTCAACAAGTTCTGGTGGCATATAAAGCCACAGTATCTCATCACGAAGAGGACATAGGAAGCTTTGTCCATGTTTTCTGCTCTAAAAATCGTACTCCCTCCCCAGCTCCGCTTTCTGATGGCGCATCAGTAAAAGCTGTCGCTGCTGCTCCATTAATGAGGCCTTTGACAGTGTCAGCACCTGCTGTACTGTCAGAACCATTGGAGCGAGCCCTCCCGGCACCAGGCTTGTTTTCCAGTGAGTTTGGGGAAGCCCAGGGGTTTCTCACCCAGTGCGCCCTAGTATTTAAGCAACTCCACAAAACATACTCCACAGATTTTTCCAAAATTACATATATGACTACCTTAATGAGGGGAAGAGCATTGCAGTTATTAATTCAGGCAGTGAACTTACATATGCTGAATTTATTCATAAATTTAAATGTGTGTTTTTGAGAGGAGTGAGTGTGGATGCCACAGCTCACCGGATGTTCAAGTTATGTCCAGTAAAGAGAAGAGTTACTGATTACGCTATTGATTTTTGGACTTAATGCCGGCAATGCGGACCAAGCTCTCGCTGCGGTTGTACAGAATGGCCCGCAACAGTGGTCTGGACACCCCATACTCCCGTAGTACCTCCCACAGGATACCCCGAGGGACACAGTTGAATGCCTTCTCCAAGTACACAAAACACATGTAGACTGGATATGTGGACTCCCACGCCCACTCGAACAGCCTTGAGAGGATAAAGAGCTGGTCCAGCGTTCCACGACCAGGACGAAAACCGCATTGCTCCTCCTGAATCCAAGGTTCGACTATCGGACGGATCCTCCTTTCCAGAACCCTGGCATAGACCTTACGGGGGAGGCTGAGGAGTGTGATCCCTCGATAGTTGGAACACACCCTCCAGTCTCCCTTCTTAAAGATGAGGGCCACCACCCCGGTCTGCCAATCCAGTGGCTCCGCCCCAGATTTCCACGCTATGTTGCAGAGACGTGTCGGACAAGACAGCCCTACAACATCCAGAGCCTTCAGGAACTCGGGACAAATCTCATCCACCCCAGGGGCCCTGCCACCGAGGAGTTGTTTAACCACCTCAGTGACCTCATCTCCGGTAATGGGCGAGCAGTCTCCTTCGTCCCCAGACTCTGCTTCCAATACAGAAGGCGGGTTAGTGGGATTAAGGAGGTCCTCAAAGTATTCCTTCCACCGCCTGACTATAGCCTCAGTTAAAATCAGCAGCACCCCACCCCCACTATAGACCGTGTGAGTAGAACACCGCTTTACCCTCCGCAGTTGCCTTTGAGGCCGTTGGAAAGTCTTTTTCCATGGCCTCACAGGACTCCTCCTCCACAGTTTTTGCTTCAGCCACTGTCTTTATTAGTTGCCTATTTAACACAGGCCTTCAAGGTGTCAGTAATTAAACTGCTACTTAAAAAGCAATCACTTGACCCAGGTGTCTTAGTTAATAAAGGCGGTCATATCAAATACTGACTTTCAAGCTCTGTTTTTAACCTTATAAATTACATTTATGTATTTTTTACAAAAGGGCTGCCCCTCTTTCCTGTAAAATATAAAGAAATTAAAGATTTTAGCACAGTACTGAACCACAAAATTAAAGTGTATTCGATCAGTGCTAACTTTATGGACATGGGGGGCAGGAAAAATATTTAACGTAATAATGGAAGATGCAGCAGAGCTCATGGTCCTTTCTATGGAGTTAATTTTGTGTCAATATTATTCAAACAAAAAAAAACTCATCTCAATCAAAAAAATTAATTGTGGTCAAAATTTTCAGAATTGCAATCAAATACATTTTTTTTTGCAATGG
>VOQJ01017551.1:16312-29675 GCA_015052665.1 Apistogramma diplotaenia | reverse complement strand
CACACTATACTGAAAAGTCTGACGCCTTGGCAACATTTGTTTAGTTAACGTCCATGGCAATAAGCGATTTGAGTTTGTACTTCAGTTTGAACGAGCATAAATGTTCTCACCAGAAACAGCCATTGTGCGCCCCCCCCCCATTCAGCCTCCAAGCCCTCATCTTCCAACAGAAATGGCAATAAAACTGAAAACGCAGCCTCTCGTACACAAAATCCTGAAAGCCTCTTCTGATTCCCTGCTTTTGCACTGACAATCATTATAATTATTACTGCTCTCACAAATAAGTGAGTTTGGGAATCATTTAATGGTGAAATCTAAAATTAAACACAACACATGTAAACACTGCCATGGAAGGAAAAACATGTAATTATTGGTAATTATAGTGCCAGTTTCTACCACAGCAAAGTCAGTCAACCTCCAGTGCTGAAGAGGAAGCTGCAGTGCCAGCAAGTTAGTGTTATATATATGCCTTGGTTTTTTGATTTATAATAAAATCTCTGGGTTATTATTAAATATTCATCATCAAGATGACAAATCTGTCCAAAAAGAACACGAAAACAGCACTTTTTTTGATTCGATAAAGCGACACAAAATTTCAGTCCCATGAAGATGCTTTTAAATTGGCATGAAGGACCCAAATTCTCTTTAATGTCTGGGAGCAGAGACTGTGTATCATGCGGTGATTATGCTGCCTGCTTCCATGTTTCCCATGTTCCCCCCCCCGAGCAGCAGGGGGTTCCATCCTCTAGATGACTGACTCAGCTTTTGGAAGTCAAGCTTAAATTTTTTAACTTGAATGAGTGGATTAAGTCACCATTACTTACATTTTTTTTAAAAAGGTCAAGTAATACTTGTAACCACTGACAGGTGATTTTATTTAATAGGAGACTACCGGAAGGCCGATGCGATTTTGTATAAATCTCAGTATCAGTGTACTGAATAGATCATTACAATGTGCTTTATCATGTGCATGAATGCTTATGAGCGCATGAATTCCCTGACCTGTATTTTACCATCATAAACAGCACCTGCCAACTCTGTGGTTTCATCTTCAGCGGTTTTCTGAATGAATTTGATATATATTGTGCATTTGCACATGCAAAGATTCGGAATGCACACAGTATGATATGCAAATTGTGTTTGAAAAGGGTGTTTTAGTTGCAGGCGAAGGCTTGCTTTGGTCCTGGACTGCACTGTACAGAACTGACTGTTAATCATTACAGTTATAAAGTCACTAATGGATGCTGTCAACTTGTCTTTGAATGCGAGCCACTTGTGTGCAGCGTCAGCAGTGCTCACACCGGCGGGAGGTTTGCAGCCATCACAGATTGCAGGGAAAGGGCAAATGAACTTGTGAAGTTGTGGATCTGCAGTTCTTTGCATCTGCAGTTAGTTTTTTTTTTTTATTGCAGCTACTTTCATGTGTGTAATTAAGACACTAGACAATGGCATTGTACAAAATAAACATGAAAATTACACAGATGAAAATAGACAGATTTAATGTTGCTGGTATTTTTACTCTGCAGCAAACATTAAAGTATTAAAGGGTCTGTGCGCGCGTGTTTGTGTGATGAGAGCAATTTTGAAGATGAGCGGGGAATGTCATTGCCCGGAATGCTTAGCTGTAATGAAGCATAGCAGCACCGCTGTCACTTTCTCAGCTCATAGCACCTAATTTATAAAAGGAAATATAAGTAGAATGGTTTGAAGGCTATGAATGTAAAAATATCAATGCATTTACAGACTTTTCTCGGGGATATTAGAGCTGTTCTTTATGTTGATTGCTTCTGATGAGATTAAATGTCCAACCTCTGGCAAATGATCGGAGCTATGTGATTGTATGTAATTACTGCAGCAGTTTAGCTTTTAGCTGTTATTGGGGATGTAAGAGGAGCCAGAGATGGACAAAGAAAAAAAAAACAGGTTTTTCTGGCCACTGAATTTTGACCAAATTATATTCTAAAAAGGAATGAGCCCCACTCCAAAAGAGCTGCTGTCCGGAGATAATGATAGCCTGTCACATTTTAGGGCAGCAATTATGCAGATTTTATTCTGAAATGGCTTCCAGAGCAAAAAGTCACTCAATAACAGATTCTCAGTCAAACACGGCCAGATATTCTCTCCATCAGTAGTCTCTGATTGGTGGTTAACACACAATATGGCGCAGCATCACAAAGTGACTCACTATAATAGGTCTAGAGAATCAGGCACTCCATGATAAAGAGAAACTCAAAATTCCATCACGAGTACCTGCACCAACTCATGCGTAGCATTACAACAGATGGTACATTTATATACATGTTATGAGTTCATTACCTCAATGTCAGAATGTTCTCTCCTCAAAGTGAGAGCTGCCTGCAACTTTATGTGATGTGTTTACTGGTTTATCAGCTGTAATTGGCTGATTCGAGCGTATTCAATAATCTGCCACATTCTTGGAATTTTTGCAGAGAAAATTTGTTCCAAACAAAAAAAAAAAGACCAAACAAATCTGTGGGTTTTGTTGTGTTTTCGAGTGGGGGTTTTGGTGGCGTGGTGCACATTGTTTTAACCTGCCCAGGGGGGCTCTCACTTCAGTTGCCGATTTCCGCGAACGTCTTTCAGCAGACCTCACAGAAAGAGAAAGTGGTGCTCGGCTCAGTTAAGTGCAGCTGCGTCTGTGGCAGGAAGAGAGAGGTTTTTTTCCAGCTGAGGAAAAGTCACATCTGTAACTCTAAAGGTGACGTGTTTTGTGGCTGCATTTCATTTTGCTGTTTTTTCAGGCTGCCGCTACGAAGGATCTGGTGTCTCTGCCTCAGCCTGTTTCTCTCTGCGTGAGCCTTGAATATCAGCGCGAATGGTGATTTATGAAAGAATAATTTGCTTTACAGTTTGAGACTGAAAATGAAATCTTTTTGAACAGCATAGCTATTTTAATGTCAGGCTCTGAACTCACTGATCAAAAGGTCATGAGCCCGTATATTTTGGAAACCGTATGCTTAGACGCTGACAGCACAGTGGGATGATGCTTACAACTGCTGCCTCGCTGCAAGAAGGTCCTGGGTTTGTTAGTCGGGTTAGGTTCACTGGTGATTCCAAGTGACCCATAGGTGTGAATGGTTGTCTGTCTCTCTGTGTTGGCCCTGTGATGGGCAGGCGAACTTGCCCACGGTTTAACCTGCCTCGTGACCCATGACAGCTGGGAACGGTTCCAGCCCCCCCACCCCCCATGACTGAAAAGGATAAGTGGAGGAAGATGGATGCTTAGAAGCTCCTGCAATAACTTTAGGTAGACTACATTTACTTATGTGTCAAACTTATTGATTTACTCTCCATGTCAGAATGAGGTAAGACAGCTTTTTAACATTTGAACATTTTCCCATATTTTATGTATATCTAATGATTAATTCTACTTCTACTCCCTTACACATGAGACTTTTTCTTATAGAATGCAGAATTTACCAGCTAAACCACACAAAAGCATACGCTCCACCGTGATCGCCTAAATTTTTAAATACTCCTTATATATTAATACATCGCTATCAATTATTTAGTGGTTCATTATACTGTATAACACTTTACAACAATGGCAAAGACAATTTTGCTGCATTAACAACTTTATATTTATTATATCTTTTGCTGCGTTTACTTTTTATGTACATTTTTAGCTTTGTGTTATAAATCTTTTAACCAACCAACTAAAAAAAACAAATCTCAGAGAGCAGTGGGAGGTGTGGGGCAACCTTGCCGGCCGATCGGCCAGGTTTTTTTTTTCATGTGGCCCATCATCAAAGCACAACATGAAAAAAAATGACCATTTGAACTAAGCAAAGAAGCCAGTCATCTGAAAGCACAGCCAAGGCACAGGTCATCTTTGGGGAACAGAAAGGAAAACATTTAGTAGTTATAAAATACTGCTAAAAAGGAGAGGTCCTTTAGGTGGAGGCTTTTTTAAATGCTTCAAAATATACTCGGCAGTTCAAGGCAGATCAGTCACAACGTAATGAGATGGCTCTGAGGAAAGTCACACACACTCATATTTCCATGTTTTTCCAGCATAGCTAATTTTACTGGAACTATTTCTGCAGCAGTTTGCAGGGGGTCATTTTTATACCCACAGGTGACTTTCCTGCTCGTCTGTGGTTTCAGGAAGAGGGAAAAAAAAAACCAAATATGGAGCAATGCTATCAACACTGGCTAAAATGTCAAGGTCAGTGATTGCTAGTGTTTGTCATTTCGACATCATAGAGGTTACTACAGTTCAGCTGAAAAAGGGGGTTATGCAATTTGACTGTAAAGGCCACAGACAGTTACTGTAACTATGCAGTAAGCTAAAGGTAAGAAAGTGCTTTTGGGCTGAAGCATTATCATCAGTGCAGGAATTCTCCTCAGCCCCAACCAGTCGCAGCAGGTGACTGACTGCCCCTCCCTGAGCCTGGTTCTGCTGGAGGTTTCTTCCTGTTAAAAGGGAGTTTTTCCTTTCCACTGTCGCCAAGTGCTTGCTCATAGGGGGTCGTTTTGATTGTTGGGTTTTCTCTGTAATTATTTTAAGGTCTTTACCTTACAATAAAAAGCGCCTTGAGGCGACTGTTGTGATTTGGCGCTGTATAAATAAAGTTGAACTGAAATTGAATTGAATCCATCAGTCACAGAGCCTTACTTCTACCTACTGTGAAAAGCAAAAGAAAATGTGCAACAGATGTAATTTTATCTAAAAAAAAATAAAATGAGAAGGAAAGAGTTAACTTTAACTATATCAAACATTCATTACAGCTAACAAAATTGCCTTTTCACAGTTTAAACTCGTGCATAAATCAGCTTCTTTACATAAGTACCTCTATCAATTAGTGAAAAATGTAAATAAAAGGCAAATGTCCGTGAAAGTTTATAAAAGGACATTCCAAATGAGAATCAGATGTCAGTGTGGTATTTAAGAAGGATTAATTAACATAAACTCCCACTAGCTACATGAGTGATCTACTCTGCAGAAATGCTGGGGATAAACAGAAGACCGACTGCGAGGTCTGAGACGATGCAGACGAGACATGAGCGATACGGCGGAGCAAATAGCGGTCACCGAAGACGGAGAGACGCGACAGATGGCAACAGAGTCATCGCCCGGGCACACGGGCTGGAAAGGCTACACTCTGGCAAGTCGCTAAAGTATAAAACAGCAGCGGGTGGCTGCATAACAAAGCATTTATTAGGCTAGACAAGACAGGCTATTTATCCAGCCTGGCACGCACAGTTTTACTCTTCAACACGGTGGTACTCGGACAAAGGGTGGTCGTTCTATGAAACCCGAGGACACACGTTTGTGAGGTTTGGATTGTGATTTATGTGATGGAATTGTTACAAAGTTTCATTGGCTACTAAGATGTTTCAGGCAAAGAAATGGCTACAGTGTATCACAATTATATTCTCACTCACAACGTATTTGCGATTAAGAACAGGAGTCCCTAACAAAGTGGCCTCTGAGTATATGTGGCACTTAGTTTACCCCCAATACACAGATGGTACGCGTTCTAAAATATATAGTAATTCCAGAGCTACAAAATGATCCATAACATATTGGCCCTACAGGGAGCTGAAAAGAAGTCCCTCTGCTTTTCCAGCAGTGAACATGAATGTGTTCATGACTCTCACACACATCGTTGGCGATGTCTGTGGAGCTGCTGGACTGTAAAAATGCTCTGAAATGCCATTCAGGGCTCCACTCTGTGTCCCTCAACACATCAGCAGAATTCTCCTTACGCCACAGTCCCTCCACTGTTATTTCTGTTAGAGAAATATCCTTCCAATTTCTGTTTTGTCATTTCTAACTAGAGCAATTCACTGAATGAATTCCCAGAGCACTGAGGAACATGTCAGACAGGGAGAGGCGTAAAGAGGGGACAGATACAGAAAAATAAATAAAATAAAATCTCCAGCACTTAACAGGAAATAATTCTTCTTGACTGAGAAGCATTTGCTGCACAAGTCCCCCCCCAAATCACTATTTCTCAAACTCCCCTGGTGTCAGTCTCTGGGCGAGGAGGGGAAAAAAAAGGTTCATTTTCTCTTTCCCTCCAAGTATAGGGCGCAGTGCATTATCTCTCTGCAGATTTACACTTTCAAACATGTTGGCTGTCGTCGGTGGAGGAGCAGCCTGGGGATAATAAAGCTTGGGTGGTGAAGGCAATGAAAGTAATGTCATTTGCTGCTCACTCACTCATTTGTCCAGTAACTGCATGTGTGTGCGTGTGTGTGTGTGCGTGTGTGTGTGAGCTAAAAATCACTAAATTAGTACATCGCTTTCATACGGCCTCTTTCCCCGTGCCCAGTTTCACATATGCGATATGAAATGAGAGCAGCATCAAAGTACTAGTACAAAGTTTTATTTGTATTTACACACAAAACTTGATGTTAGAAGCTTTTTTTTTTTTAAATTATGCAATGGGAAGAGGATTTTTGTGCCTTTCATTATCTCACTGGTTTTTCCAGTTTTAGCCCATTAACCATATTTCACGTGTACTTTCTATACACTCGTTTCTGCCAAAGCGACATTACCATCTCATTGTAATGCAGCTGTAAACAGAGCTGCTCAGGGAAGCGCTGGCATCTGATATCTGCGATTCTGTAGCTGAAAAGTATTGCTCACAAGCCTGTTTTTTTTTTTTCTCCTCGTGGAACCAAACCTGGAGGACAAACAATGAGCAAACATGGCTGCTGCTGCTGCATCGTGTAAATTTAGAAAGTTCACTCCTGAGTTGTAGAGGCTGGCTTCCTCGTGGCACGGGAGCAAACCGAGAGCTTTCAAACCGGTTTGAAACGACGCAAACACACGACAAACGTGTTACTCACTCCAAAACCGGCGGCTTACTGAAAGGCAGGAAAGTCAAACAAAATTTCAAGGTGTCTTCTGAATTAAATGGGCAAAATGCCTGACATGGTCCATAAACACTTCTAAAGGGCCATTCATGAATGTGGGAAAATAAAGCTTTTTAAAACCTCCTCCTGCTCGTCATGCAGCCTGCTGCGTGACTGCATTAAGAAGCCAACTTCTTAAAAACATCTTCACCTGAATAAACACATCACATTCAAAGACACACAGTCTGGCGCTCAGGGCAACTCAACACAACACAAACAACTTGGGATGCTGGGGGAGGGGGTGCAGGTTTGGGGAGGGGGGGGGTGTGTATTCTGAACTCTTGAAAATAAAAAATAAAAACTCCTGAAAATAATAAAGTGTCATGAATATGACTTGAAGGCAGGCGCAGAGTGAATGCGAGGAGGAGAATGGAGAAGGCGTTTTACTTTACTTCAACCCGATCACTTTCGTTTCTCCCGCTTCAAGTGGCTTTCTATTTCAAGAAAGTGACAACAATGGCATCCGGGTGGTTCCGCTTAACGAGCCAAGCTGGGCTGATTGTGGCCGAGTTTCTGTTGTGTTTTGGCACGAGATCACAAACTGTGATTTGGCCTGCCACGCTTATTTCCTCTTTGCCAGCTCAGCTGCAGTGTGTGGCAGTTAGTTAACATTCATCCATCCATTTTCTTCCGCTTATCCAATTCAGAGTTGTGGGGGGGGGCAAGCTTACCCGAGCTGTCACACGGTGAGAGGCAGCGCACACCCTGGACAGGTCACCAGCCTGCCGCAGGGCTTAAACAGAACCATTCATTCACATTCACATCTATGGGCAATTAAGGATCACCGGTTACTCGAACCCCACAGACACGGGGGAGAACATGCAAACTCCACACAGGTGATGGGAGGAAGACGAGATAAAAGACACACACTGGTGAGAGCGAATGACGAAGAAACGTTCTGTGTGTCACTGGAAGCCCCCCCAGCAGCCTGGGCCTGTTGTTTAAAGTGGTCCCTCAGCTGCAAGTGTGGAAGAGAGTTTGAGGCAGGTGCACAGGTGGCTTCGCTGGACCAACAAGCTGCAGTCGATGCTGTCCTTTCTGTGTCTGATTTTTACTTTAAAACCATCAATAAATGTGTGCAGTTATGAGGTTGTTTGCATAAGCTGCCGAGTTAATATTAATATCTTATCAAAACTTGGCTATTCTGTGGTTAATTATTTAGACAATATGATTTAGTGATATTTGCTTGATTAGATTAGCTATTTAAAACCAAGTTTCAGGGGCTTAGAAACCAAGATGTCAATTCCAAACACACTGGCTGCTCTTAAAGAAGCTGCTGTGCTTTACCACAGAGATTTCCAGACTGACACTGCAAACAAATAACCCAACTGTACAAAAGCATCTCAGCACACTGAATTTAGTGGAATTTGTCACAGACTTCCTGCCAGAAGACATCCACCTGCAGTACTTAATAGAGGGATCTAATAATTTGGTTCTTGAGGTTTGAAGCTCAGCAAAAAAATATATATATAGGGGAGAAAGATAATGTCTTTTTGCAGGACGGATTCATTAAATTCATTGCAATGGTCAGAGTCAAAGTGAAGTATGACAGACTTCAGCTCACAGGGAAATAGAATTAATGTTCTGCATATGAATTATTACATGCTGAAACTGATGGCTATTAATAAAACGTGTATCAAGTTTTGTCACAATGCCAGCTGCTAAAAAGAATGCTGAGAGCAGAGGTGCATTAAGTACACGTGACTACATATACATGCTGGAACTACTGCAGCACGAGTGACTGAAATCAGTCACCAAAACTGCTATAAAGGACATCATTTTAACTCCAAGTCTTCGGTTTCATCAAATTCCGATGAGAGCCATTGTTTGGTGGATTGCAAACTGCAACGCTCCTCTTTATTTTGTGCAACATTAAAAGGAAAGTAAAATACAAAAAGTCAGATTGAAAACGCAATGAAATATTCACGCAATCTTAAGAGACGTGCAGGCCGAATCAAAAAGCCGAGAGCCGAGTGCGACTCCCTTAGAAGCAAAGGTGTTGTGTTCCACAGACACACAGTGGATCTCCACCTCTTGGCAGTGTGATTAATGCAGTACACAGTATATACTATACTTGCCTAAAAATAACTGACATGTAAGCCTGTGGTGTTTTTCTCTCATGCCTGCCAGCAGCACACTAAGGTATACTGGTAAAACTGCAGTAAACATTCAATTGATTTATACTTTAGAAATGCATGCACATTTTATTGCAATGCATGCACATTTGGCTGTTTGATCATGAAAGTATGGTCGTGTTATGACACCACTGTGTAACCGTAGTTACTACATCTCATCTTAGAGTTTATCATCAGTTAAAGTTGCAGAATGAGCAGTTATCCAGTAAATTATCTCTTCCATGTGTCCTTGATTTTCCAGACAAGATAACCACATGGTGCATTTTAATCAGTACCTCCATCACTTTAGGCTCTACTGTACAAACTCCCCCAACCTTTCTGCCTTGAACCCGCCTACTTACCCACCCACATATCTCATTTTTAATGCAGCCAAATGTAGCTTCTCTTTCAGTCAGGAGGACTTGCTATAATGAATTATGGGTAATTCCGCGAGGGCTGTACAAAGAAGAATATCCAAAACTGGCTCGTACCGTTTCTTGCCAAGTTGTGGTCCTGAGAGGTTTAATGACAGAACTTTTTGTTCTGATTTTACAGACAATATGCAGATGTTCAATGATTTTCTTATTTTAATGAAAGCTGACCCTTCTTGGCACAGTGAGTGCAGCACATGCACATCCAAAATTAACTTTTATAGTTGGTTAAAAAAAACGATCTCAAATAAAAGATCTCCACATTCTACTGATATTTGTTGTATTATGAAGTTATTCTATTATTACATCTTTTGTGTGTTTTGACACTGAATTCTCTCTCTCGCTCCATTTTTTTCCCTTTTTTTGGAGCAAGAGGATTGTTTTCCTGTCATAATGACCGTGGGATAAAAATCCCATGAACCAAACAGACAACGTGCTAAATTTGTCTCAAGTTGATGCTTTTTGATTTGGATGGATTTCACTATTGAAGGTTTTTAAAGCTGGTAACACATATTAGATCGCTTCTTACAAAAGAAAAAGGTCCTTAAGAGCTGGGTGCTGGAGCTGTGCCACATATTACTCAATCAGAAGTAAAAATGTAATTTGGTGAGCACTTTCAAACATGGATTAAGATACAATTGTGACGCTGCCGAGTCTGTGCTGCGGCAGATAGGTATTTTGGGATCGACTCGGAATAAACTGCAGTGTCAATATTTATGGTAATGAAGGAATACAGCACCAGAGTGAAGCTCAACTATGTGATTTTAATAGTGTTTGGGCAACAATAGAGGTCATGCCACAGAGGAATAAGCTACACAAACAATATCCATTCATTGTTGTTTTTCTGCTTTTTCAGGGAATTTGTTCACGGCAAGAAGAACATGGAATATTGCCAGACTCCCACTTTTTACTTGTCTGAAGGTGACTTCCCCTCAGAAGTGACAGATGACAATGTTGTTTTGAACAATGGGCATCGTTATATTAATTTGATTGTTTTTGTATTCCTATTAAGGCTGTTAAAATGTTGCACTTGATTAATATGCAGAAAAAGAGGAGGTTTTTTTTGCATGTAATGATTTTAGCGGTTTGCAAAGTGCATTTCAACTCTTATGAAAGTGCCATCCGCACATCACTCTTGCTGTTTTGTCAGCATTGTGAGTTAAACAGAAAGAATCACTTTGGCAAACTAGCTCTGTTTGAGTTTGGGCTTTTGCCATTACAGCATCACATGGCTGACTGAGGCCCAGTTTAACCTTTGAAACAGCCCCGCTAACGATTCTGCTCGAGGGCAGAGCAGAATAGGTAGCTGAGAGGCAATGACTTGGTGACTGTGGTGGTGAGGGCAGAGAGGTGTGAAGATAATACACCCAATGGGGAGATCTGCAGGGCGGGGGTGCTTTACGACACTCGGGCAGTGTGGTGTGAAGGAGTCCTGCATCGCACACAAAAACCTAGAGTAACTCGTTCCATAGAGACAGCTTTGGATTTCTATCTTAATCTAATTTCTTTCCTTTATTACTGACTTATCTTTGCACATCTCAAATTCAATTTGCTTTATTGCCATGACCACAATTAAATGCAGTTATTATTGTAGAATATTTCCACTGTACAAGTGCATTTCTGCATCATATACAGAAGTGTTTTAATTTAGCTTAATCTCTTCTGGCTTTCTTAGGTTTTTCTGTTTTATATTTGTACACGGATGCTTTTATAGACAAAGTATGCATGTACTCTATAATTACTCTATAATTAGAGTACACCACAAATACACACACAGACACACTACATTAATAACATCCAGCTTCTGACTTTAATCTACTTCTGCTTTAATCAGCTTATTAATGACAGTCTTTGCTTAAGCGTTATTGTGAAATTTATTAAACTTAACATGGAGTAATAAACACTGTTAATGCAGTTTCCATTATAGAAAACTAACCATATGATCAAGCATGAAATGCAGCTGTAATTCATCAAATTTAAGCATGTTTAAAGTTAAGCGCCACTTCCTGGAAAAACTTCCTTCAGCAATGACTTCTTCTAGCTTAGTGTACTGTGACTTAACTGTGCTGCGTGCAATTTCTATACAGATTTTAAAAATGACCCGCCAAATATTGTTATTGGCTGTCACAAAAACTGAATGCAACACACACAGCACAAGGTGGCTTCATTCAGTGCAGCATCCATTGTTTTCCCTTCCCTCGTTTCTCTGCATCTCTTCTTCATACCGTCTCTTTTCTGCTTTCACTGAAACGCCACCCTCACAGTTTCTCGTGTAAACAAAGCCCTCACTGTCTCCCTCGCTCCCTCCGTCCTTGACTTTACTTCTCCTTATCCGTCTTCAAGGAGAGATGGAGGGAAAGTGGCTGGAGGGTTTCACGTTTCATCATCCAACCATATGAACCGAGTTAGGCCCCGACATCTTCTTTTGCAGCTGCTCGTCTGAATATCATTCTTTATAACTTGGCTGCAATAGTCAGTGGAAGGGCTCTCTGTTTGGTCACATGTCAAAAGAGTTCAAGGGACCAAGTCATTACATGCAACAAAAATTAGTCTCTGGCCATCACTGTGGAGGGGGGTGTGGGGTGGGGGGGGGATAAACCACTTATCTGTGGAACGTCTGCAGCAAAGCACTTGGCTTTATAAGGAGGGAGAGGATTGGGAGCACTCACTAGTGAGTGGTAGCTGCATGCAGACGAGCAGCTGGGAGGGAGGGGAAAGCACTCACGAAGCCGAGTGCGGTTCGCCTCCAGAGGGTTCAGGTTTACAATGGAGAGCAGGCAAAGCAAAACAGGAACTTCAAATGGCAGAGTTGTGGCAAAAGCAGCAGCTCTCTTGACACGCTGAAACATGAAAATGTCTTCTGCAAAAAAGGCATTCATTCATGATCCTCAGATTTCACTTCATAGGCAAAGCATATAGAGCTGAGAATTAATTATTGTCTTATATGTTTTCTTTTTCTTTAGGTTTTGAGTTTTGGTGATGGGACACTCTGAAGCAAATCTTTGGTTTGGTGTTGTGTTTTTTTAACTGGCATGCTAAATCCCATAAGCTGCTATAGTATCTCTAACAGCCAGACCGGGGCTTTCTTTAATCATAACTAGACAGCGACCGTGTTTTATCCAGCAAAGCCTCCTGCTTTGTAGTTTGGGGGAAAGAACAGCAGAATCAATTAAACAGCAAGGGGGGACGTGGCGTGAGCAAGGAAGGGAGTAAATAATTGCAGAGACAGGTTGTAAAAAGGAACAGCAATTAACTATCCATTTATAAAAATACAAGCGATAACATTCATGAACTGCCACCGTTTATTCAAGACTGAAGGGACTTTGTATGTGTCTCTCAGGAGTGCCTCCACAAACAGGCACAGGTACTGTGCATTTGTTAAATGGTGATACACAAGTGACTCAGGGCAACTCCAATATGCTGCAGAGAACAGAGCGAATGAAATGATAAGTTATCGCGCTCAGCTGGAGCTCGACTGTGTGAAACCGAAGATGAACTGAATGAAGACAGAATAGCTGGAACAGAAAAAGTGGAAAGACCGAGATAGAATCCAATCAGGAGGAAAACAGGCCTGAAAGTGATTAGATGACAACTGAGCTCACCAAAGTCCCCCACCACCACCACCACCTGCTCTCATGAATCAAAAGTTGCAGTAAATGCTGAGGCATTTGTTGGGGGGAAAAAGTGTTGGAGCCTTCAAGGTGATGAGCCCTGTAGAGGCCCGGTACATTAATGAATTGACATTACCCAAGGATCAATGGTGAAGCTCTCAGGATTTGAAAAACTACACTTAATGAAAAAGGGATTACTCTCTTCAGATCAAGGTCCTCCACTCTGCATCTTCCCCTCGCTCTTTTTCTTCTGCTCTTTTGTATTCTGCCCCCCCCCCCCCCCCCCCCCTCCCCCCCCCCAGGAACAAACACAAACACC
>VOQJ01017551.1:0-16214 GCA_015052665.1 Apistogramma diplotaenia | reverse complement strand
TTTTTTTTTTATGTTTTTCTCTACCTATTTTCTCTTTTTTTAATTCGATTTTTTTTTTTTTTACTTACTAGGTTATGAAGGACACATCACAGCCATAGTCAATTCTAACAGCAACTCAGAGATAAGGAAAGCAAATCATGCTGAAATATATAAAAATTAGCTCTATAAAACCTCTCTGCAGAATCATCAGTGATTCACACCATAGGATACCAACACACATACACTAGTTCCCTACTGTATAACTGGCAAAGCACATTAAACATCCAACAAGGTACTGGAAACATTCCTCAGAGATTTTGTTCCATATCGTCATGGTAGCATCACACGACTGCTGCAGATTTATCAGCCGCACATCTGATGTTTCTCCCATTCTACCACATTCCCAAAGGTGCTCCATTTCCCTGAGATCTGGTGACCTCGGAGGCCCTTTGAGGACAGTGAAATCACCGTCATGTTCAAGAAACCAGTTTGAGGTGATTTGAGCTTTGTGACATGGTACGTTATCCTGCTGGAAGCAGCGATGAGAAGATGAATACGCTTTGGTCATAAAGGGATGGACATAGTTTTACACCACCAGCAGCAGCAGCCTGAACTATTGATACAAGGCAAGATTGAGTCATGCTTTCATGTCGTTTATGCCAAATTCTCACTCTCATCACATCAGGTAATATTTTTCTAACCTGCAATCCAATTTTGGTGAACCCATGTCAACAGTAGCTTCAGCTGCTTTAGTTATAATGAGTTACTGTTGCTTTCCAATCAGGTTGAAGAAGTCTGGCAATTCTCCTTTTTTGGACCACTCTTTGGATGGGCAGGGAATGGGCTAACGATTTTCTTGTGTTTTTTAATTAATAACTATTATTACATGGTGACTTTCGCTGGGTCCTGGTTTCAGGTTTGTAATGGTCAGATCCCCAAATGTGTCAAATGCTGAGGAAAACCGAGAGTTTAAACAGACATCGGTGTTGTGTACCTAATTTTGAGTGCTCGTGATTGTATTCATTTGTAAACCTTCCACAGTTGACATGCATCATATCACGTACTTCGTGAGAGTGACCACCTGTTCATTCATTTGTACACTGTGTGCATGAAGCACTTAATATAGTGAACTGCACAAACATCTGCACACTCATGCCTGTATTGTTCTCCTCGTCTTTCAGCTCTGATTTCCACCGAGTCAGGCCTCTTCATCACTTGGCCATCTTCCTACCGTTTGAACTGATGAGCTGCATTGCGATGCTGCTCCTTGTGCTTTATTTCACATTTCTGCTCGTCTCTTTGAAGCCATTAGTTAAGACTCTTTAAACTGTGTGCGTGCGCGTGTGCGCGCGCGTGCGTCTGTGTACACAGAGCACCAAACTCTCACCTGCTATGAATAATTGATCTGTTGAATCTAGGGCGCATGAGGTTTGTATGCAAGAAGGCAGCTGCTGCAGCAGGAAGGTACCTTACAGTCTTGCTTTAAAAGAAACATGTAAGGGCTACCACGAGGTGGAGATTAGTGAACTAGAAAATGCCACCGTTGTCTGTGGACATGGATCTATACTGACCTGATGGCTCCAAAGCAGAGCTATGCAACTTCTACATCATTAATCAGAAAGAGCTTTCGGTGACATGTACTGTAGCTGGTGCCATGTGAATATCTAAAAGGTTAGCTATTGTCATATTTGCACATGTCAACATGGTGCGCTCAGTCATAACAACTGATGTAAAACAATCTGGAGGAAATTTTCAGGATTTGATTCTTGACTGGGAAAAGAGAAACAGGCCTGAGAACGAGGAACATGACATTTCGATAGCTTAAAAACAATGTGAAAAATGTGCTCATTGTTAATCCGTGCAGTAAGCTGATCTCATGTTCCCCGCGCTGAAATTACAGCGTTTCGAGTGACAGGTGTGTGAAACGAAGGGCAGTTTGATATAAAATCCGTGCCGATTGAGGCAAATTGCAGGGTACGTCAGCACGCCATTAGACTGATTGTAATGTTATAAATAATAGATTTTTATATTTGGCGTTGCTGCACGAATTTGAAAACGAGAAAGAAATCTTTTTTTCACTTTCGGCCCACATTGGTCATTCTGCTCTGCCTCTCTAAGCACTGTGTTAATTTATTAACTCCACAGGGAAATTTCAATACTTTGCGATCCCCTTCTAGAGAAACATCAAAACACGGGGTCAGTTAAAGAGCATCAGCCCTGGAGCTGGTAATGATTCAATGCCTTGTTTAGTTTCTTCTTTGGGGAGATGCTTGCTGACATGAGGCTGGTAAGCAGGTCCTGCGGTTCATAGAGTAACTGCAACAGAAGTCCTGTAAACATGTTTTCCCATGTGCATTGGCACGCTTTGAGAACAACCTCCGACTGAAAATCTCTTCCTCCTCCTTATTCTTCTTCTTTCTTAAATTACAGAGTCAGCAGACTAACTTATTGTCCGAGACTTTCTTTGCCCCTTTTCTCGCCGTCTGTCGGCTCACTGTCACACGGCACCACCACGGCTGAGCTGTCACTCTGACAGAGGCACGCAATGATTGGCCGTGCCGCACTCTGTCATTGACATACATGCGCGTGATTGAACAAGACACAGCAACCGGACCAGCCAGGCTGACTGACATCCATCCAGTCAGCTGTTGGAAGCTATAAAGTCAGCTAAAAATAAAGAATTATCATGTGTGGCACAGAATGATCACACAAGGGGAAAAAAAAATGCTGAATGCTTTATCGGTGAGTGCAGCTTGCAGCCGGCAGCATTTATTAGCACAAACAAAATGAAGGGAATTCTCCATCCTTCTTTTCCAGCGAGCTACTGTCTTTGATGACAGACTGCCCAGTTCAAAATGTGAATCTATGCCAGCAGCAGCATTACTGGGCAATAGCAGTGATGCAGCATTTATACAGTGACACAGCATAAGACAAATGTGAGTACAAAGGTTTGTTTCCATTATATGGAGGCCAACTAGCAAGCACCAGAGCAAATCTGGCAATTTGATTACTTTTGCACCAGCTGCTAATATCAGTACACATGCCTTCATAGCCTGGTTTTTGCCTCAACTGGTGAAACAGGCTTGTTTCAGGAGAGAAAGTAAACAACTTCTTCAGACTAACTATGTTCATCTGGAGGATTATCAAAGGTCAAAGTCTTCAGCATGAAGGCAGCATGTCATGTGAGGAGGCCGGGAGCAGATGTCATTCTTTCAGCATTCATCAGGTTTGTGCTCCGTGAGTTCTTCGCCAGGGTGAGACTGTCACCGTGAGCTTCTGAGGGAGGACATTCAGAGGAAACCACTATGTGAACTGTGGTGCATCCCACCGTGCAATATTGTGCATTTGCTTCCCTGCGACCTCATCCGGTTCTCAAATGTGAAAACTATAGGGAACTAGATGAGTTCCTTATAGGAGGGGGGTGATCCATCCAACAATGTGGAGGAACAACCACAACAGCTGAAAAAAAAGCATCCAGCCCAGACATGTGAGAATATGACTTGAAATAAAGTCTTATATTTACATGTTAGTTTGCTTTTTGGGTCCAAGTGAAACATTTAGAGACCCGAGAGATGTGCCATTGCTACCTGTATACGACAATAATAAAAGTAAACTAAACGCGTGATTTATAAACACACTGTAAAGAAATCTTCAACATAGCTTACAGGGTTCTTGTCCCCAGGACCTCATATGTATGCGCGCACAGTTGCACTCATTCACAAATACACTTTCAACGCGTGGTGAAAATGAGATAGAGGAGGTATAAATATCCATTTATACTGCGAACCAGACTGCAAAGATTTCTCTGCATTTGTAGAATTAAAGCCTGTAAACACCCCTGAGAACCAATATGAAAGATAATTATTAGCCACTCCAGCAGCAGGAATTGTGTTATAAATGCTCTCTATCACCTTAAAAGAAGGACAGTATGTGAACTGCATATGGATATGCTTTGGATGATTTATATAGGTTTGGAAGAACCATTAGTTTAGTTAGGTGAGTGCTGTGCAATACCGCTACAGGGAGTGCAATATATTTGAATCATTTTGCTTTGTGCCGTCATGATAAATGAATGCAGTTGGTGGCTGATAGTGTTGCTGTCAACAGTGGTGATTTTTGGCTCGTGTGCCCGTCTAAGAATACACATGAATGGTGTGCACATGCATGAGTGTGTGTACGCATTTGCACCTGTGTTCGCATGCATGATATACGGCATCTATAAATGTTTAACAGAATAATCGGAAGGTGCGAAATGGAAAAGAGTAGCGGGTACAGATGCTGTTCAGAATGCAAGTGGAATTAACACTGAAGTCTGTTAATTAACATGTTGGTATGAAACATCTGTGGACAGCTCAGCCATAAGCCTTCTTCCTCTCTGCCTGGCTCCTCAGCTGAGGGGAAGAAGGCTCTCAAATTCCATCTTTGAAATAAATGTTTTATATACTCGAATGCTCTCCACAAATCTTTTTCATTAGTCTATACATGCTCTGTAAGATGTTGCTTGTTTAGAGGAGTTATTTTTAGGCCCTCTGAACTGAGAAGCGCTCTTGTCACTCACATAATGTCTGCCTGCTTCATGTTGAACTTCACTCTGGTTTATTTGCTCGTTTTCCTTATGCGAGTGCGTGCTGTTTAGCATCTGACCGAGAGCATCCTCAGTTGCAAATGTCTTTCGAGTGAAGTGAATGAAGCCTCTGTCATTGTTTTATAGATCCATCAACTGACCTGCCAGTACTGTTAACAATACCAAACAGCCACAATATAGCACTTGGCAAGTTATAAATATCAGTCATGTGGGGAAATACAATGGTCTATATAACCCTGACATAACTTGGCAGCGTGTGCCAGCCTGCTATGAGCCTGGGCTTCGCTTCTCACCTGCTCGCTCTGCTTTTACCCTTCTTCTCTCTTGGCAGGGATGTAAATCAGAAACATGAAGCCATTCTGTCCCTTGAAAAGAAGCCAAACAGACAGAAGAGCGATCAAATTATAATTAATGTGCAGGAAGTGGTCACACTGTGGAAGGCTGTTGACAGCTTACAGTTTCACAGCACACACTGTGCCGATATGCATGGAACAAATCGCAGGAATGAAACACGGAAAAGAACAAGCGCCTGTAAATGAGCAGCAGAAGCCCTTCTGGTCGGACTTGTGGAATTCAACTTAGTCCTCTGAATATTAAAAAATATCCAAAATGTGTTTATGAAGTCATGTGTGAATCAAGAAAAAAATATATATAATATACACACACACACTACTACTATATCTACTCTCACACAGCCAGGAAACAATCACCCAGTTTGCTGATGCCTCTGCACAAGAAGAATATCACAGTGATGCATCGCATTTCCGAAACATTTCTATTCGCCTGCATTTCGGAAAGTTCTCCGCATTGCCGCTCTTCTCGTCCATTTTCATTTCATTCGCCAGAAGAATAGTCATGCAACCTTATGAGGCAATATTGCCTGCAGTGGGGTCGGGAAATGGCAAATGAAACAAAATCTATAACATTTTTGCAGTCAACTGTAAAATAGAGAAAAAAACAAATATTCCCAGGCAAGCGTTGCCGGTCACAGCTGCTGGCAGGAGTGCTCGTGTGTGAATTCGCTGCTCAGTCGCAGAATAATGGCAGTAATCAGTGCTTTTAACAAGTCAACAGAGAAATTCTTTAAAAATGCTAATGAGAAAGAGCTGAAAGTATGATTTTTGTGCCATTACGCCTGTTTCTTTCGCCTTCAACAGTAAATACTTTGCATGTGGGCTTTTGTTGCAGCTCTGCTAATTAAAATAAATATGCACTCACTGACCCACAGTGGAAATATGTGGAGCCGTTCACGGCATCGTTCCGCCTGCTATGAAAGGCTTATATAAATTAAGACAAACACAAGATGATTGAATGTAAAAACACTATTTAAAAGAGGTTAAGTTCCACTGCGGCCTCGTGTCTTAAGAGTCTTGTTAAAATTGATGTTTGTAAATCTGTTAAACCATCTTCTCACACACATATATACACACACACACACACAAGTTGGCCAGAAGATGTGACCATCTATTAAGAAGTGCAACGCGCTGCTTTGTAATGATTGACCACTGTATGCATGAGCATGATTGCAAACATGTTTTGAGTGCCAAGTGAGCTGAGACATTATTTAGCAGCAGCCAGCAGCAGGAGCGAAACACCAGAGAGCTTATCGGGGTCTTTGGAGAGACACAGGAAATTGAGTTTGTCCAGTCTAATGATGGGCAGGGTCTCACGGCTTTACAGACGTACCGTTTCTCTCCTATTAGCAAAGATGTGTTATTCATGAGGGCAAAGCCAGTGTGAACTATGTTTCATTGATATTCTATACAGTCACTTTTCATTGTCTGTCAGGGGAACCGTGCCATTCTGTTTTATTCACTTATTTATCTTTTTCTATTTCTACGCTCTGAAAGGGGGGAAAAATGAACTTGATGAACTGATGACAGCGGTCAGGGGGTCAAATGTGGTCGTCTGTGAAAAGCAATCAATGCCTTCACTCGTCAGCGGGAAACTTTATGGGGAAACTGTGACACACGTGTTAATAGATGTGCTGGACTTCCACCAGATATGGCTGTGCTTTTTCCCCTTTTCCAAAAAACACATTCCCTCCCTTTCCGAGCCTCGCCTTTTATTCTGCCAAATTCCAATAGGCACAATTGGCATATATATGCACCGTCATGCCCAAAAGCTATTTATATAATGCAATCTGAGCTGAAAGGCTTATTGTGTGAACACACAATGCAGTTATGATAAACTATTTTTTTTTTACATTTAACGTCAGCGTCCCCACGTTATTCTTATTTGTTCCTCTGTGCTGAAAGTCAGTCTCCCTATTGAAAAACTACAAGCAAGAGCCGTTCATCCTTTTACGCTTGTCGTGCCGACGTGATCGGCCTCGTCCCCGAGCCGGGTACACGTGTTATGCGATGTGGCGTTGTGTGAATCAGTGCCTGCGTGCCATTATGCTTCCATCTGTATTTAACGTAGTGTTTAGTGGCGCAAGTGCACGGCGTGTTGAGATCAGTGAGCTGGCAGGTATTAAAGTCTCCGGTGGAAATAGCGGAAATGGGTGTTGGTGCCGGCTGCGAGACAAAGCACACATGCCCCCGAGTGTGGCTGAAAACGCTGGGAAAAAGGTGTTCGGAGCTCCCCGGAGCCTAAATATGCACGGAGAAAAGATTGTCAGATTGTTTCAGCATCAAAAGAGCATCCACATTATACAGTATGTTTATGTAATTTAAAGCCTCATCCAGGCTGACATTAGAAGATTTTATTCAGAGGAAAGGAACAAACACTGCACCTTTTTTTCCCTCTGCAAAGTGGTAAAGAAAGAAAAGGGGAGCAAATGTAGCAGGGTAAAGAATCTATTACTTTGTACTTGCAAGCTGAGGAGAGTGAGAGGCGAGCAGGCGCATCCTTATGTGTCCAACATGATTAGCAGATCACTGATTCAAACTGTCTCCCTATCAAGGCAGCATCTACATCCTCATCCCACTCGCTTTCTCCGTGTATCACACTCATCACTGTATTTTGCCTCCTCGGATAATTCGACTGAAGACATGCATGAAGTAAGGTGTTAATGGAAATAGTTTAAGGCCCCGGAAAATAGTTATTTGAGCGATAAGATCAGTTTTTATGAAAAATAGAATCTCTCGGATGAATTCCTACAAAGAGCCCGGCGAAATAAGCATCTAATCTCAGAATAAATATAAAAAGCATTAGAAGGTTGACATTTGTTTTATTGTGCGAGTTCTTCTTCAACGTGAGTCTCCTGTAAAAAGGTCAATACGCTAATAAATTGTGACACCCGTGCAAAATGAAACGATTAGAAAGCTGCGTCTTAAGTTCGTGGCGATTCCTGCATAATGCAAATTTTCCTGAAGGAGCGGCTGGAGAATTTACTGTGTCTTGTCCTATTTGTCTGATAAATAAAGCAAACCTTTATGCTCCCGATGGTAATGCGAAACATTTTCACCTATTTACTCAGTCAGCAGGCGCCATGCATGAGTGAAAATTGAGGTATAAAAAAACCCAAAAAAACACCTGCAGAGTGGCAAACTAGTGAAACAGCTCTCCTGTTTGTTATTGACTGTGTTAAAACTCTGCTCGTCTTGATGCAGGTCAAAAGTCTACATAAAGATGAGGTTTGTTGAAGTTCTCTCACGGCATGTCGCGGTCTCTAAAATTATATTCACCTGTATAGCAGCGCACAGGAACACACTCTCATGCTCAACCTTTTGACAGTGTTCAACCGTGAAGAATCACCTCATTTAGTGAGCACATTTCTGGTTCAGGAGGATGCATGCGTTTCCATTGTTGCCCAGTGGCAGGGCTTAACAAATAGGATTAGATCCGTGCCCGAGAGAGCGCACTCGTGCTCAGGTGACACACACCGCTCCGTGCTCCGGCTCTGCAACTAGACACAGAGAATTACTGTTAAAGGTCAGTGGAGTCAGACGCTGAATGTCACAGCTTAGCCACAGTTTGGCAAGAAAATACATTCAGATAAATAGCCCAGTCTCTTGGTGCAGAGTAATTCTGCCCCTGAAATTCCAGCATAAAAGACCCAGGATTATAGGGTGAGTTAAAAGGCAACAGAGGCATATCGATTAGAGGCAGTGAATCACTGCTCCTCTATGCTGTGAATAATAAACTGGGTAGAAGACAGCCAGGGGGTTTTCAGATGGAAGCTTCACGACAGGCTGTGAGTTGTGCTCATTTTAGATGAGACTGTGGATAAGTCGCATCACCCATCTGAAGGACCGCGGGAATCATGTCACTGATCAGAAAGCACCTCGGAGTAGCTTACTACAAGTTTAAATAAGCATTCCACAGCCCATTTAACACAAACTCACTGATCACAAATTCCACTCCCTGCAAAGAAGTGCCAGCGGACTTAGCGAAGGGACCGGCCTCTTAATAGCATATCTCCCAAAAGGTGGGAGGTTATTGGAAAGCGGAATTTCTGAAATAGCTGCTGCATATGTGTCGAATCAGACGAGTGCTGCACCAGAGATTGAGTCAGCTTCAGTGAGACATCTTGTGACTCAGTGGAGCAGGTGTTATTGTTTGCCGCCTTAAATAGACTCCTCATTGTGGGCCTAAACAAACTTATCTGATTTGGGCTGCAAACTGTGAGCAAGAAGGTCCGTATGTGCACACGCTCAGTGCCATGAGTGAAGCAATCAGAGAGGCAATGTCACCGCAGTGTTAAAACAAAGCACTTAATGGACTTATGATGAGCAGTGCATGTCCTTGACTGGCACAGAAGCAGATGATGAAACAGTGGCAAAATCAGGGATTGTGCATTGCTGGTTTCTAACCGTGCTGTATGACTTCAATATGATGCTAATTTTTTACCCACAGTAGCGGATAGATTTCAAGGTATTTGTGCTTCAGAGTGAAATAGTAGTGACTTCAGTCACTCTCTTTGTTAACCACATGAGAACCTCAGGACATTCTCATCATCCAGATAAACATGTATGTTCATCATTCAGTAACAAAACTGTGAAAATCCTTACTATGAGTATTTTAGCGCCGTAACTTAATGTTTAGGTGCAACTGCAGCCACATGGATCTGGTAGTATATCCCATAGGTCATTTTTAGCTTTGGGGTCATTACTTTTTCAAAAAGTAATGCTAAATATGTTTAATTATTCCCCAGAGAAAGTAATTTGTTACTCATTACATTACTTTTGCAGGGCTGCATAGCGTGCCCTTAAATGCACTGTCTGTCACATAATTAGCAGATAATAAACCTTCAGCTGCAGATCCCCGTCTTAATGAGGGGACACACAATATTCTTTTTGCGTTTAAGTTTGAACACAAAGTCAGTAACACAAAGTGAAGTTCAAAACCAACTCAAAGAGACTTCAAAGTGATCCCCCACTGTGAGTCTACTGTAGAAACGAGTGAAGGTAGCAACGGAGGCTACAATGTTACAAGCCCGACCGCTCATCAGATCAGGCTCTGGCTGCTTGGCTGGGGTCAGTTTTAACATCACTCCAAGTCCTTTCCCATCTTTGTGTTAGCATGCCTGTGCAGATGTTGCACAGAGCTGATATTGTGCTAGTATGGAGTTGTTTCTGTCCAGTAGTCAGATTATATTTTACAGTCATTTTCTTTCATGCACTGAAATGAATATCGCCCCTCCACAAAAGTTGAGGTGTGGAGAAAAAGTTTCGTCCTCCCTGCACAAAAAACCAACATCGCACAAATGCAGGAAGTCATGTTTTCTTCCCCCATCACACATAACTGAAGAAACGTTCTAATGCAAGTAATCATATGATTATAAGTAATATAATTACTGACGTTAGTACTGAAAAACGTAACGGGATAACAGTGGCGTGATACTTTACACTCAACACTAATGGTTTTATTTATAGTATTTAACCTTTTATGTACTAAACTAGATGTCAGATCAAAACTTTGCAGCTAATAAATTTTCCCTTGCTGTCTGTGTATGTGTTTGTCTTCTCACTGCAGGCTGTGGACTGGAGTTCCTGCTGGTTCTCTGTGGGCTCGAGTTTTCTTGGTCCTGCCCCCGTCACTGTATCTGCTACAATGCGCCCAGCACCGTCTCCTGCCAAGCCCACAACTTCCTGTCAGTACCTGATGGAATTCCTCCCGACAGCGAGCGCATCTTCTTACAGAACAACAAGATCCATCGTTTGCTACGTGGGCACTTCAGCAACAACACCGTCACTCTCTGGATCTACTCCAACAACATCACATACATTGAGCCATCAACCTTTCATGGCTTCACATTGCTGGAGGAGCTGGATCTAGGAGACAACCGCCACTTGCGATCCTTGGCTGAAGACACTTTTCATGGACTCAGTCGGCTCAACGCACTTCACTTGTACCATTGTGGGCTCAGTTCACTTCCCAATAACATTTTCCAAGGCCTCAGAAATCTACAGTATCTCTACTTGCAGGTGAACTTTGTACACAGTTTGTCTTTGCTGTGTTTCAGTATTTGTAAGACTGCTAATGCTGTTGATTTTGTATTCTTTTTAAATCATTTTGTATGTAATTAATGAATAATATAATTCTGTTGTGTAATTTGTCCCTGTATCTCTCCAGGATAATCACCTGAAGTACCTGCAGGACGACACATTTACGGATCTCCACAACCTGAGCCACCTATTCCTGCATGGAAACCGCCTGTGGAGCCTTAACCAGAACACCTTCAGAGGTCTGCGCGCTTTGGACCGTTTGCTTCTGCACCAAAACCAGATAGAGTGGGTTGACAGTTTGGCCTTCCATGACCTGAAACGTCTCACCACTCTCTTCCTGTTCAACAACTCCCTGATAGAGCTGCCTGGACAATGTCTGGACATGCTTCCTGCCCTGGAATACCTACGTCTCAATGACAACCCCTGGTCGTGTGACTGCAAGGCCCTGTCGTTATGGGAGTGGTTGAAACGTTTCAGAGGTTCAACATCTTCAGTTGGTTGCCAGTCTCCAGCTGATATGGTTGGGAAAGACCTCAAGGAGCTGCGCAAGGAGAACTTCCCCAACTGTTCACCAACTGTTCCTAGTTCAGAGTCCAGAGCCCAGACTAACAATTTATCTGGCACAGTAAATCCATCTATGAATCGCGGAGTAGCATTGGGCTCTGGAGGGCAGACCAACATAGTGCATCCCTCGAGGCCCGGCCGCTCTCGAAACTGCACAAAGCCTCGTAACAGGGTGAGCAAGGGGAAGGGTGACAATGAGGTTCACCATTCAAAAGAGGTCATGGCAGACAAGGAAGCTTCCTCCCCAGACTTCACAGAGGGGGGGAAACATGACCACACATCCCCAGATGGCACAGTCACAAGGAGGAAGCACAAGTGTACTCCCCGGACCACTGTTCGCCCCCCTAGTGGGGTCCAACAAGCCAACAATAGGGCAACCTTATCCCAGTCTTTACTACATGTCAACGCCCTCTTTGTGGCCTTGATAGCGACAAATACCGACTACATCCTCCGCTGACCTTCAGCGCGTTTAGCCGATGCTAATCACAAAAAAAAAAAACAAGCCCTCAGACCCCCTCTTGCTCCTGCACTACAAGGCCTGAGTGTCTTTTTCTGTATGTGTGAATTGATATATGTGTAAATGTAGTGTAGGGAGCTTTACTGTTCAAACTGAAACGGCATCAAACATCGACAAGAGCAAAACTCACAGCACAAAAGTCGGAGACAGAGAGAACGGTGACAGGTAAACGCAGACCGAGCTCGCACTGCCAATGCCAATATGATTTCATCACTGTGCGCATTTGTGTCTTACATGTTTTAAGCTTTCTTTTCAATCAGCTGGAGTACTGATTACCAAAATCTGGTGAAAAGAGAACAAAAAGAGAAGAGATGATGGAGCTCGCGGGGTAAAACCTGTTAGCTAGTTGGCTCTGAAGTGGATCGGACAGGTCTTCAAGTGCCCCATTGAGCTTTATGTTTGAGTAAATGCAAAGTCAATGAAGCCGTAAAGCCTCCGGTGTAAGTTGTATCTTACTCTCATCCCAGCTGAAAAATGTGTTTTTCTGTTGCATCCTTTGCCAACAACAAGTCCAAACAATTCGATGCGTTTCTCATAAACGGAGGTAAAGTGTAAGCATGGCAATAAATTGTGAGTCGTTATGAAATGCGGGGATTTGCCATCCGCGCTACCAAGTGAAAATCTATAGCCACAGATGTTTTTATGGCCATTAAAAAGGGAAACCGGTAAGCTCACGCACAATATGAAGCCGTGGCAAATTGTAACACCTTCTTCTCTACATAATGCTGGCTTTTTTCAGGTACTGTACCTTCTGCCTAGCAGCATTTCAACGCAACACTTTCTGACATCTTTGTTTATACCACTTCTCTCCTTCTGTGCAACCGAAGACTAAAGCTGCTAATTGTTTCAAAAATGACGAGGACTGCCATCCGCTGTTTTCATTCGCTTGGGAAGCAGTGCGCGTCTCTGGGAGATCAAGCTGTGAATAAGTGAAGAGTTTGTCTATATCTTGTGTCAGATGTTGTTCATTTGATTTTTTCTAAGACACAAAAATGGACCCCTGCTGCAGGGCCGACAGGAGCCTTAGAGGTCAAGGGTCAAATGGGGGGGGGGGGGCTTCTCTGTTTCCCAGTGAGGATGTGTTAAATGATCCCCCTCCTGAGTGAGGACATCCCCCCGCCTCGTGGAGAATATGAGGAACACGTTTTGTTTCTGGATCACTTATCTTCAAAGGCGAGGCACGAGAACATGACTCTAGAGGGGGAAAAAAAAGTGTGCTTACCTTAAACGACTCATGCAATCAATAAGCGTTTAAAAAGAGCAATTTGAATGGAGCATCGCAAAACTGGGATCACGCAGTGAGAATTATCCCTCTTTATTACCTGATGCGATTGTTCATGGATGTCAGGATTTAAGAGCAAGACAATCGCTTCTGAGGTAATAACGGGGACGGAGTGAATTGCAGATTGGAGATGGACTATTGCAGGACATGCTGTACTGCTGGAGTTGTTGTGCCTCCCTAACAAAGTACTGATAAGACAGCGTCCGTATCAGCAATGTGAACTGTACCAGTAACGATGGCGACAGGAGGAGGACTATCGCAGTGCTGATATTAATCATTTACTGTATTACTATGAGAAAAACAATATGAGTGACATCAATGATGATAACAGGGTTTTCCCTCCTCCTGTCAGGAGGAGCATTTACATTTTCTTTTTAATTTTCTGGTGATTTCTTTCTTTTTCATGTTATATTTTTAGAAATCTATTATTTGTTAATGCACAATTCCTCACCTCCTCTTTCTTGCTCTACCGTATGTTTATTAATCTTTTATTTTCTTTTTAATGCCATAATTAAATTGTTCGGTAAGTTATCATCAAAGAACAACAGTACAGTACGAAATGTTTATAAAGATATTAAAATCTATATCTTCTTATGTCTACCTCTGCAGCCTGCGCCTGTTTATTTGTCGGAGAAAGTCAAATTTATGCTTAATCCCCCCTTTCTTGGCTTTTTCCTTTTAATTTGTTTAAAGCAGAAAATGATTGTGTCAGCAAATTTAGCTCTTTCCTCACCCCGTTTACCGCTCTGTCTGAGCTGCACTTTGCAATGTGTCCTCCCTGATCAGGCGCTACTAGCTAAACTGTAACTGCCTCTTAACTGCTAGCTCGCCTCGGTCTGTAAACCAGTGATTGGCATTCAGTTTACGCATAAACTGAATAAATATTATATTACCGGCACGTCAAAGGAAAGTGCGGACTAAGTTCCTGACAAAATAGAAAAAAGAAAATCCAAATAGGACGTGCAGACTGCAATATGATAGACTACAGTTCAATAAATCATATCAGAGCATTAAGGATATTAATGAATGTGGCTCATGTAGCTATTCCAGGTTATCATTATTATTAATGGGCCTGTAGAACACAGTTTCCATTTCCTCTCTAAGTTCCTCACGCAGCGATAGAAATTGATCCACAAGTGAGTAAATTTGACTTTTTTTTTTTTTAATTCCAATTCGGTTAAATGATAAATGAGCACAGAGTGATGGGCTGTACGCATGGATGACAGTGTTGTTCAATTATACTTAAATTGATAGCAGCTCTGGCATCTGGTGTTTGATTCTCTTCTGCCTTTCACTTCCACCACTTGTCACCTTCAGCTCATTTCAACACACGCGCATATTTAATAAGTGCCCCTGCTCTGCATCTTACAGGGAGTTTCATGTTCTGCCTTAAAATAACTCGATAAAATATCTACATTTTGGTTTTGTAAACAAACACTGAAATTGAGAAAGAAATTTGATTAACAGAGGTACACCAGATTTTATCTCTCACACACACGAAATAAATAAATCATGGTTTTGATGACATGAAAAGTAATGCTGTTATTTATCATGTAAATTTTCTCTTTTAAAAGGGAACCAAATGCATCCAGATGGACAGTGTGGATTTTCTGGACTCCAAGTCAAATCAAATGATAACAATCAAAGACAACGACAGCCAAGTTAATTTTGCCTTTTCCATGTTCATGTTTGAATGAAGCAAACATGCTGAAAGATAAGCAGGAACAATATGAGGGCCCCCCTTATTCATTTGGAGATCTTGCTGAAGCCAATGAGCTGTGCATTGTCTAATAAGCTTCTTCTCGTGCACACAAGCAGCCACTACTGTTTAATTTGGTGACTGTACTCAAGTGAAATAAGATGTGGATTTAGTTTATTAGCTGTGTCTCTAGCTGCAGCTCCATATTCAACAGCCTTAAGATCTGTGTAAGATTTTGAGCATCCAACATCTGCCACCAAAAACATCTGAAAACCAGAACTGAGGAACTGAGAAGAGGCAGGAGTCGTCTGGAAAGAGCTGGTGCATCATCATTCACATCCAGCACCGGTAACCACCTGTTGTAATGCATCCTCGGTCCGATGACAAAAGTTACAAAACAATCTCCAGCCTCTAGATCAGATTCACTCATGTGATAATGTCATAATTACTAGATTACATGAATATTCAGTCCTCGTGGGTCAAACCACAACCATTTCTTTAACTTGGCACCTAATAGTGATTTCACCTGCCAGCCTGTAATGTTTGCTGATTGCTTTATGAATGAATCTGATATTGCATCAACGATCTCTGCCCATGGACATCCAGGCAGAGACAGAATTTTAAAAAAGAAAACTGCCACAGCAGTCAAAACGGCCTTTGTGCTAGCGCTCACCAGGTGTCCACAGTATGCCGTGATTACACACACACACACACACACACACACTTAAAAGGTGAAAACAACTGCAGCAGTGCTATTGGAGCTGTTAACTATGAGCTGTAGTTTGAAGCTCTTAAACAGGCATGTCAAACTCGCGGGCTGCTTCCGGCCACGCCCCCTACTTCCGGTCGAGAATTGGCATTAAAAACATGGTACAAATAGGCCCTTTAAGTTACCTTTTGGACATTCCACTGTCTCCTCCAGTTAAGAGGGTTGAGCGGAATGTCAAAAAAGTAACTTAAAGGGCCTATTTGTACCATATTTTTAATGCCAATTCTCGACCGGAAGTAGGGGGCGTGGCCGGAAGCGGCCCGCGAGTTTGACATGCCTGCTCTAATTATACAGCTACAGTTTTTTATGCTGGTAAATATGACATTTTCAAAATGTCTTCATAATTCAGAAACTCAAAAGAAAAAATCCTGATCACAGCCTTAACATTATTTGTCAAATCATTTTATTTCTTGAGACTTATTAA
>VOQJ01017549.1:0-11503 GCA_015052665.1 Apistogramma diplotaenia | reverse complement strand
AGTCTGTTGTTCGGGAGGATTTAATTTAACAACATCTTTACCGCATTAAGAGTTGGCAGTGGATGTCTCGGTGACACAGGGATTTATAAACACAGGCACTGTTACTGGCATTGATTAATGCGAGCAGTAAAAAGACTGACCTACAGCGGTATTTTTTATTTATTTTTTACTAGTTTTACTTTAGTCGGTTTGTCTATTGTGGTGTCAACTGCTGAATGTGCACTTGTCCAGCTGCGCTCAATAAGGCTGCCGCTGCTCTCTATGGGGTTAATTGTTTTATAAAGGGGAAAATCCGCAACAATCTTGCGCCCGGGCTCAGTCATTTCATTTCTGGGTAAAGCGTGTCAAACGCAAACATATGGGTGGAAATTGCGAAACGGTAATGAATGCATGGGATCAAACTGGCTTAGATCGGTCGGTACGATAGTTATTAGATATTTTGTAATGCAGCCTGATGTTGAAAGGGGCAGAGCGAGTCATAAAGCGTGGCAGAGCAAAGCCAGCGCGGACACGTTTTAACTACTCTCCACGCTTTGCATAATTTTCCATCCTTAACAATGTGATATTGTCAGCTCACATTTGAGGCAGCACTTAAAACGCCAGTGTGTTGAATTACACTGTTCTTGGCACAGAGAAGCAATAGTTATGATTGGCCGTGGCCATATGTGGCGCTTGTGATCCGGTTACATCGCAGCACTGAATGGCATTACTCTGATTATTGAGTTTTTCTAACCGGCTGTAAAACAAATGTGTTGTTTTTGCTCCGATATGACCGCAGCACTTTAATTACTGCTATGTGTTTTTGATCACTTGCGGCTGCATTGAAATTACCCTCTGTTGCTCATATATTGTTTATAGGGAAGGACAAAGCCGTGTTTGTACTTGACTCTTCCGCTGATGGTTTACTTACATTCTTTCCTCTTGAGTAATAGAGTGCCTATCACATTTCCCTTTCATGAGAAAGGTGGCTATTTATGGGCAGCGCTTTAGACAAACTGTCATTCTTAGATCTGGTATCATCTCCTGAAATCCCCTCGCGTTAGTTTTTAACGCACTGCAATTATTAAGTAATTACTTCGAGTGCATGTACTGTATTGTCGATTTTAAGGCTACGCTTGCGCAACGAGATGTCTGCTCCGCCCCTTTCCCAAAGACTTATTTGCATTGCAAAGTGCTTACATTCCACTCCATTGGACATCATATCTGGAAAATATGATACTTAACTACCAGAAGGCGTGTCCTGCCAGTGAAAATGAAATCGCACATTTGTCATCTGTGAAGAAGTGCAGCATAACAGAAATAAGAGGAGTCTAGAAATAAAAACAGTGTGCATACATAAGCAGTGCACTGCTGCTCACAATCTTGTTTTGAAGTTGCTCTTATTATAGAAGAGGACAGACAGGGCTGATATGTTTAAGTGCCATGTAGGTGCCTACAGGCTGACCTCAATTAAAGGGCTTGTCAAAGGCTTTACTCCCAGCAAATCAGAATACTTACTGTATATTACACAGTGGAAATTGCCCTGACAACTTCAAGTCAGTTTATGACCTTCACTGAGCCCATTCAGATTCTCGCTGACTTTGCCCCATAACACACAATCTGCTCTGCATGAGTCAGCTAGGAGTGCTTACAGAGGCAAGCCGTAATCCAAAAAACAAACAGGAAGGGCAAACCAGTCTGACAATAAAGCTACGACTTTAAAACCCGTCGGCTGGTAAACTCTGCGTCTGAGCGATGCATGTGTGAAAAGGTAAACATTACAGAGGAGTTCATTTTTAGTCGCACTGAAAAGTGGCATTTATAAACCTCGCATTAGTCATTTTTCTCCAGGACCGGCAGTGTATAAAGACAGATTAATGACTGTGGAGCCACACTGAACTCTAAATCTGTAATTGACTGGCTGAAAATCAGGGGTTCAAATTAGCCCGGTGACTCATGCAGATATGAACTTGATAACTCGCAGTTCTCAGGAAGTGTGTTGTTTTCACAAGGTTTTGGTGTTAAATGAGCACAGGCAGCGTCATGAGGCAAAGCCACAAGTTATAACATTTATTCTTAGATCATATGAGATTTACTTTTGAATATTTTGACATAACATTAAACAGAAACAGATTTGCCTTGTGTATTGTAGACAACTATTATCTTAAGCCTGAAGCCAATATCCTCCAAATACCAAAAAGGCATGACTTTTTTTTGAGACATCAGAACAGCCATATATTGAACTAGATCCCCAGAATTGGATTACTGATTCACTTGTGTTCTCAGTGCTGTGGTATGATGTAATTTCCTGGTTATTTCTTAGGTATTTGTTTGCTCTCTGCCTCTCCTGTGCTGTATTTGTCATGTTTTGCTATGCTGTGCAGTGACAAGAGGAACCAACCCGTGACCTACTGTGCTTGTTTTTCTTCTGTCAAAGGGTTGGGAGGTCAATTCCTTTTAAACACAGCCAGCTTTAAATCCACTCAACTTTGGCTGGAAAGGAAAATAATGATTCACTGAATAAGCGCAATTCTCGGCGCCCGTGTTTGCTGAATAGCTGATAAACAGATCCGGGGAAAAATTTATTAACCTATTTATGCTGAGTTAATTATTAAGTCCATATGTAGAGGAAGCTCTATTTTTCATTGGATCTCAGTATGACAAACAGTGTTTACCCCCACCAGTTGAGCTCAGCTTGCTCTTTAAACAGGCTTTGTGTAGGGTTGCTCACCCATTATGACAAACCCTCTATTGGGGCCTCTGCTCTATTTGTCTGCCTGCAAACTGCCACAGACGAAGCAGTCACATGTGTTTTAAAACTCACTGAGTGACACATTATTTCTTCTCACTCCAAATGGCCTGACTCTCTTGCTGGTACTGCTCAGTGGCTGTAATACTTTCTGTTTTTGGACTCCCTATTTCAGGAGAGAGCTGTTGTAGATAACAGCTCACCACACACAACACCCACTTATTGTATACTCTGCTTCAGGTGGTTTAATTCCTTATGCTTATCTTGTACTATATATCCCACATTAGTGCAAATACAGCAAGGTTCTCTTAATGGGAAGTCACAACTGCGGAGAATATTTCTGGATCATGTTAAATTAATGTGCTATTATCATCACCTTTGATTTCATCTGACCTCTCTTCTCCTCTATTCTGTCCCTCTAGCTGACAAGGCTTTGACACACACATACACAGACACAGACACACTGACAGGCTGGGGACTGCAGCAGTAGGCCAGTATTGATTGCTGTGGAAAACACTTTGGCATGCATCCAGAGCCATTTCTTCAGTACATGGCAGTAGTCCATGCATGTGTTTCAGTGCTTGGAAAGCCAGCTTGTAGGGAAATTAGATTGTATTCATTTGCTGCTTCTTTGATTTTTCCTAAGGGAAAAACCCTGAATGGGTAATTCAAGCATCTGGGATGCTAGTTGAGTTAAGTGTAAGTGGCTTAGATATGCGACCAGCATTTTGATGGATAAGGTCGTTCTGCTGAATGACTCGAGTGTAAATGTGATATGGCACATTTTTGCAGTGATCCTTTGAGTGCGTCCATACTGCTCCATTGCCTTGGCCAGTGTGTGCATTATGCCAAATCTCCCCATTCACACAACAATGGCAGGAATTTAGAGGTGGTGGTGGCGGTGGCGGTGGGGGACTGGGGGTGGGGTTGTAACGGTGTGATGTGTTTAGTGTGCATGTGTAGTGTGCACGCATATATGCCTCCTCCTGCCGCAGAACAAGTCATTAACTCTGAACACTGCCCTCCAGTGAATTCCTCACCATTGCTGAAATAGCATGTAAATTATTACCAGCTTTTTAGGATAGTGTAATTTAAAACCTTTAAAATGTAATACACTGGACTTCAAAGACTATAAAAGAAACCCCTCCAAACATTCTGATTCTGATTCTTTTCACCAAATGTCTTCGCAGGCTAAAGTAATGATATGTTACAGCAGAGCCTGTTTGTCAACACACAGGAGACTTTTGGTGCTCTGTAGTTCAGTTTTTTCCACTTTGTCATTGACTAACCACTTGAACAGGCAAACATTTGCCTTGATGCATGACTCCAGCGCCCCCAGCTATAGTGGATCGTTATTATAACCTTTGAGGAGAATGCAGCCACAGATGGGAAGCTCTTGCTTACATCCTCCAGCCAATATTTTTAATTCTTAACTGTGCTCTCTCACACGGAGCATGTGGAATCAAGATTCATTCAGTCTTTTGTTTTGTTTGTGTGCATGTGCATTTGCTAAAATACAAGGATACAAAGCTGCAGTGATTCAAGGGAGCTGACACAGCTTTTTTTTTTTTTCTCGTGGTGTCACCTTACATGATGGATGCCTCACCCACTTTCAGTAAGGCTTTGAAAACTCCTCTTATCTTGCCGTTTCTCTCTTTCGTTATAACTGCAAAAGAATGCTAAGTTCATAAATCACCCTGGCCCATGTAAGAGAAGCTGCTTAATGGAATCAGTGAATAAAAGATGAGTTCAGCACCGTGCCAATACTACACCAACATTTATGCATATGAATATACTGCATCAATTAAGTGGTGGAACATAATGTACAGTCACCTTTTAAACGCGATGCCTTGAACTCTTTGTAGTCTTTATGCCGTCTCAAAAAACATACTCTAATTCAATTGTTCCAGGCTTACTCCCCTGAGTTCCTCTTTAATTCCCAGATAAGTTTGTTTTGGGACACTGAAGCCAAGGTCAGTCATGGGGAGGAGAGATAGATAATGAACTCATATTGTGTTTCCTACCCTCTCTCTCTCTTTCTTTCTCCTTCTTTCTCTCATTTTTTCTCCTCCTCTCTCTTTCTCCTCCTCTGTCTCCTCATTGTCCATGTCACCATGTCCATTACTCAATTACTAATCTCCTTTGGCCTTAGGAATTCCAGCGCTGACCTCTCCAAGGCAGCAGGCTGAAACCTTCCCAGCATGACAGGAGCACTGTGTGTATGCCCATAGTTTAGAAAGATACCCACCAACTGGGAGCGTGCACCCCTTGACTCCCAAGCTGAAAGTCCTGTCTGAGCGATGAGACGCTCTGCCGCAGAACGCTGACAGTCAGGAATGTCTGCCTTAATGCTCGCACACAGTGGCATGGATTTCTCACAGGGAATTGTTTGGAGTGATATGGAATATTTCAGGGTACATTGTTTGTAATTGGATCACCAAATATAGGATTGGGAATGTCCCTTATGTGCTGTTTTGCCACCAGTACACTATTGCATCCATATAAATTGAATGATATGGATTTTAGCGAGTTTAATTTCAATGAGATTGCTGGAGTCATGGGTTTCTGGAACTGAGTTATCTACAGTTTCGCAGCAGCAGGCTGTTTTTTTTCTACTTTCAGTCCATTATGTGCAGTCATAGCAATAAATTCACTCAGTAATGTTTTTGGAGATATCATGCTGCTGCAGTAATAACATAAATTATTGATAGAAGTATGGAGCCACGCCGTAACACTGAGCTGTTAATGTGTTATCTTGCATTTTAACTCAACCATAAAAGGAGCAGTTTGTGTTTATATGGGCTTATTGATGTACCCGAGGTAAAATTATGCCAACACATGAAGATATTTAGCGTCACGTATAAATGCTTTTAATGCATCTGTGTTGGAAGTGTCAATGAAATGACACCGGGCTGTTTGGTGTGTTGCTGATGTGGAGTGTCACCTCGTGGCTGCTGGCTTGTAGTCCTCTGACCTATATTATCAAGTGGCCTGCTGGCTGTGTCTGCCGCTTTGCTGAACTATCAACTGCCTAACTCGAAATGACAGCACAGTGTGGATGGGCGGCATTTACAGAGGAGCAGGGCCCCAAGACGCCCCAAATCAGAGGAGTGAGAAGAAGACCCCTGCAATGCTGCTAGAGTGATTAATCTTGGAAAAATTAGTCAGTTAATAGGTCTGACAGAATATTAGTCAACATCAGTTTGGAAAATAGGTTAGCAATTATTGTACTTATCATTTTCCCCTATTATTATGCATTATTTTCTTATTTTCTTAATTTTGGAAGATTAATGGAAAACCTCTGGTTTCATTTGAGCAGTGATGGTATAGGGCAACATTCAGGTGCATGTGAAGGGTAGAGCAGGGATTGCTTTTGCCCCTGAAAAAAGCCCTTGGGTTGTTAGATTGCCATATCAGTGCCTTTAAACTTCTCATTTAGCCCAGGACTCCGAAGATATTCAGTTTTCTGTTACTTTGGAATAAGAAACCCATAAAATACTCAGATTTGAGAGGTCATAACTTCCATGATTTTAGTAGCTATTTAAAAATGTAGACAAATTTTCAGTTTAATTTGCTGTCTGTTTGGGTTCAGCTTCTCAGACTTGCTAATGCCACTTTGACTCCAGACTAAAAGATATGAAGGAAATAGTCATTTGTTGTAGCTGCAGTGTAGTGTTTGTCTCAGTGTAAGGGTGAAAGAGGCTGGTGCAACGCTGCCGTAGTGATCATTTCTCAACAACTGACTGAGTTGGCTGGCTTTCAGAAGCCTTTTACGGAAACACAGCACATTACTAAACTCTTTACCTAAACATTTCTCAACCAAATATCATGAGTTATGCAAACCACAAGACAATATTCATCTTCCTGCTTCAGCTCTCGGACTCTGGCCATTGTAAAGTTGGCTGCTAAAGTAAAGAAAGGAAAGAAAAGGCATTATAAGGCAAAGTAATGGATGTGGCCTGTTTTCAGAGCTGCAGCACTGTTCATAGACTGATTATATTCTGGACTGTGTTGACAGCTTCTGAATTGCGCTCACCTGTTGTGTTTTGCTCTCAAGCCGAACAAGTCCCCAAACAGGATCTGTTGACAGTCACACAAGGTACTATGTCATTCACCTGATTAATATAGAGAGAATAGCTGTGTGTTTTCAAGGCTTGATATAGCTGCGTGTATGCTCCGGTGTGCTATTGAGGCGCTTGAATTATTGCTGTTTGACTGTTTGAGCATTCAGTGCATTATTTTAGCTGTAAACGGGCCCAACTGCAATATTTTACGGTATTGTTTCTCCATATGCTGTCAACAGATTGCATCAAAGTAAAGTAGGTAATTCTGTAGAAATACAGTACAATGTGGTTTTTGGCTGCAGGCTGAATGCTATTTACTGTTGCTCTACATTATTCAAATGGCCGGCTTTTCTGAAGGCAGAAACAGCAGTCAGTTTTTCATTGCATGGAAAGCCGGTTACAACCACCCGCCACCACTTGACAGCTGAAGACAGCTCATTATAAGAAGACCGAAAACCCATGTTTGATGTTTCTACTTAGTGAGGGAGGCACAGCTATATCAAGCTATCCCTCGCAGGCTTTTCCTTTATAAGGAAATACTGTCTCCAACTGGTTGGGATTTGATATGCCTTTAGTTGCAGATGATGTGAGAACTGAATATGGGTAATTGTATAGACAGAGCACTCAGAGAGAATCCAAAACACAGAAGAGGCATGTGTATGTTTTAAGAATTTGGTGACAAAATGAAAACAAACGCAGCATTAAATGGCTAAAAACATAAGCTTATCTCAACATTTTAAGATTCACAAAGAAAGGATTTGTTCTAAAGTGTAGCTTTATTATGTCCACACCCTCTGCTAGCACACACTGATATGACATAAATGAGTGTTATTTTAATGTCGACAGCTCTTCGAGGGGAAATAAGCGCAGGCAGACAGATGCCTGGTAAATTTGAGATAACCAAGGTAAACATCAGAGACCTACTCGGTGTGTCTGCCTTTCTGCGCGTACACATCTGTCCTCCAGATTTCTCTGTTTCTGTAATAGCCATCTTACAGCACGGCACTCCATTCTGTTGGTAACAAGCACTTCAGCCATTAGCCCTTCAAATGGAAACACATTTAAGCATGTCTGCTTCCTTCCCTCTCCTCTGGACTTTTAGTTCTTTTGAGCATGAGAGTTATTAAAAGGAGCCGAATTCACCGTAGGAAAAAATAGGTTGGAGGACACACATACACACACACACACACACACACACATACACACACGCACACACAGAAGGGAGAGCAAATCTTATTAAGCAAGCCAAGTGAGCAGACTGAAGTATGTACACAAAACATTGCCTCTGTGTCAACCATGCACATCACTGCTATAAATTTAAATTTTATAGTTTCCTGACAGTACCACATTAGTTTTACTGTGCATCGGAGAGAACAGCCTTTTCCCCTTCATTCAATCCTTGTATAGCGAATTACATTTCAACTACTCCTCTTCACTTTGAAGGTGTAATCATAGCCACTGAGTGTGACTTGTCATTTTAGAGCATAAAATCTTAACATTCACGCTAATCAAAGAGTCAAAAACACCTATGTCCTCGGATGACATTGATTTAGTTGCTGGCATAAATTCAATTCAGCAATAATCTACATCATCCATATTCATGGTGTGGCAATTTACTTACATTAAGGTGCGTCCACAGCTGTAATGTTACTTTATGCACATGGAAATACAGATTATTCACAAGCTGTTCTGTTGTTTGTCCTACTTACTCTCCAAGCTCTGATTCTGACTCTGATCTTTGCTCTAATTTTAATCCTCTCTTTTTACCCAAACTTTGACCCTGATTATGCTCAGCTTAGTTTGAGTGGTGGACTAAGGGCTAATGTAATATGGTGCAATACTTAAGACAGCATTATTAACTCAGAATAATTCTGAGATCAACACTTTCACTTTCATTGGAGTTTTTTTTTTCAGACTTCACTTCAGAATCTGAAGTTTAAGTGTGTATGTTTTTCTCTGTACTGTATTCAGGTACTTTGTATTCTGTTTATCTGGGGTTTTTCTAATCTCAACAACTCAAGTTGTTGTGTAATTATCTACACACCAGTTGTTTGTTGTCAGTCTCGGTTATTAATAATAGCACATTTGCATCCTTGGAGATGTGATATTTTGAAATGTTTATGTCTATGCAACCGAACCGTTCCAGACTCGTAAAAATGTGGTGGAAGTAAACGATCCGTTTCCACGGCACAGCTGCATTTATGTAACTCGCTGTGTGATTCTGCTCCTGCCTCTTTTTAGCACGAGGTAATTGCCGTGTCTGAGAAGGTGATCGTGCGCCTGGAGGACCTGGTGAAGTGGACGGTACCGGACTTCTCAGGATGGGACAATGGTCTGAAGGCCGAGCCTTTGAAACCCTCTGTGCTCCGAGAGCTGGGGACCAATGGCAGGAGGGAGGCCCTCCACCGCTACAGGGAGAGCACCCTCACCAGCGGACTCAACTTCAAGGATGTCCAGAGGGAGAGGGCACAGCTAGGTGAGCGCCTGCAGAGACCTCAATTTCTTTTAGCCTTTTATGAGGTTCTTTTTTATTATTTTCCTTCAATCCAAAAGGTTACTGTAGTTTTTCCATTTTCTCTGGGCTGTTGTGTTGAATGTTTATGTATTTGTGTCCTATGTGCGCCATTAATCATCTTATGTTTGTTGTCCTTTGGTCGGTTTAACAAGTGTTGTCTCGACTGGAGTAATTCATCAGTGTGTGGCTGGAATTACTCCCGCTATAATAAGCTAAGAATCACACTAATACGAGCAGGCTAGAGGTAATGGCTGTGTGTTTGCCAACATATTACCATCTTACAGTGTTGCAGCTCTGTTTTCAGAGTGTGACAATAACAAAGACTGCATTGCAAAACTCACATCATTCAGCTGGCAGTGTCTTAAATAATTGAGTCACATCAAACTGCAGTCTAAGGCACCTCTGATACCGTCTTATCCATCAGTTTAGATCATAATTGGATATGTAGCTCAGCTGCCTTAAGGATCATTGCAGTGTGTATCTGAATGACTGTCTGGTGTATTCATCTTGTACAGTGTGCCATTAACTGTCAGTGAATGCTTGTTTCTTGAAGCAGGCTCTTGGGTTCTCACTACAGCCTTACACATGAATCAGGCCCAACGTAAAGCTGGATGTCTCTGGAGATGACTCATCTGATGCAGATAGGAAACTGGCATTTAAGCAAAATATTCAGAAAGAACATTATGTTCCCTTTGAAGCCTTTTCCTACTTATTTGCCTTTTTCTCACATGGCTGTGATGCAATGCCTAATGCTGCTTTTAATGGTTTTATGTAGCATAGCTTGAAATACCACCACAATTACAGTACCTCTTGTCAGATCTTGAGCATCTTTCCTTGCGATTTAAGCCAGAATTTTTAGCTTCCTGATCCTCTAATAATTAATTTTTAATAACCATCTTATTCCTAAAGCCAACATGGAAGTAAAACTGCTACAGGCTTAAAAATACTTCTTTTTTTTCTTCAGTAGAAAATAGTGATTTATTGATGACTCTTGTAGTGTTTTCTGCTCAAGATCTTCCGGGAAGAGAAGCTGTTGTGTTTCTGTGTGATGCTGTAATGCCCTTGATTACTCGACATTGCTTGAATCTCATACGCAAAAAGGACAAGGCGATCAATAATGAATGCTTTGTTGTTATTCCAGTAATCAATATAGCGTGAATGTGCCTGCGGGCGTGTGTGTCTCTATGATTGCTCGCTTTCATAAACAGATGTGTCAGCTTGCCTCTGAAATGGTATTATGTTCCATATTTGGGCTTTTTTTTAAAAATGTGCAGTATTGTCTAGAAATTATAGATTTAACTGTTGTTGGCGTAATAACCTGATGATAACGTTGTTGTTACTGAGAGCCCGTGTGTACGTGTGCGTGAATCCATGTGTGTGCATGTGTTGCTAATGAGCAGCGCTGCCGTTAATGACTCCATCAGGCTGTTTCTAAATGCACTTGTCACTCCGATGGGACACTCCGCCAGAGAATCTGCCCACTCAGCAGAACGGGCTCAGGCTCTGGCAGGGCACCAGAGACACGCATACACACTTTGACACACATACACACATAGATGCACACATGATACACACCGACAATCAGTGGTGTGCACTCACTTATCCATTTGTTTGTTTGTTCACTACATCTTTGGCGTGTGTCAGTTGTTGACAGCCTAACAATATGAGAGAGGCAGAGAGTTTGGGAGAGAAATATGAAATATGCCACTGCAATGCTGCTGACTACCAAAATGAAATATTCATACCACAGCAGCAGCAGATCAGATATAAAAGTAGCCTTAAAGCATCCTGTAACTGAACGTCTGTAATTCTGTGTAATATGTTCACTCATTGACTAAACTAATGCTTTTATGATACGGCTGTACGCTCTCTTTTGTGTTAGATTGTTTTAGCCTGAAGTGGCAGCCTTCTGTGCAACTTGAATGATGTATTTGCTGATTGTTATTCTCAGGCTGATGTGTAACTATGTCAGAAGAATTGGATTGTTCCTCATAACAGGATACTGCAGCAATACCACAAGCTGCACAGAAAACCATTGTGAGCTAAAGAGCAATAAAGTGTGCCATTGTTACGAGGGAAACTTTTTTTTTTTTTTTTTCCAAGTGTGCATCCTAACTTTTCCTGGCATGCTGCCAATGTGAATAAAGTGCACTGCTGTGCATTTGTGTCTCATAGGCAACATGTGAAAAATAAAAG
>VOQJ01017547.1:0-19082 GCA_015052665.1 Apistogramma diplotaenia | reverse complement strand
AAAAAGACTGAATGGAAGAAAAGACTTTGATGTTTACTTGTTTTTCTCAGCCCTGTACTGCTGTGTGCAATCATCAAAAAGCTTTTGATTCATTTCCATGAAAAGCTTCAGCGCGTTGTAGATGAGGCCGTGGATGGTCCTGTGAACACAAGAAAGAGTCCAATAACACCAGCAACATCTGTGTAAAGGTCGCTTTCGCCCTCGAGGACCAACTGTAAAATTACCGCCGATTGATTTAAAATGTAAAAAAAAACACTAAATTAAACACTTGGTAGTAAATGGAGCAAATTAACTGCAGACATTTATGGCTGTAAAAGCTGCTGGTTAGGCCCTTTTTAAGCACGATTTAATTTGAGTTTAGAGTGAAGTGAAACGAGTTCAGCTCTTCAACAATAGTTCAAGGTGAAAGCTCAACACTATGAGCACCACCGCGCCGGGCACTGCATCAGACTGCAGTTGTGTGCAGCTTACTTGTTCCAGTGAGTTTTTGAGTTGCGGTACAAAGCGGGAAACATAATTGGCAGAATCTTTGCTGCGTTGTCACTGATCAGACTCATGATGTACTCGTTGTTCCAGTAGTACAGAGCTCTCTCCGCCACCTAAAGAGAACATAAAGCATGTAGTTGGAGTCACAGCCGCTGCAGCTGAAGTGCTTTATGACGGATGCGATTAGTCATCCAGTACCTGGAAGTGGGGGCTGGAAACACATTTGGCCAGCTGTCTGAAGAGAGGCTCCTGCACCTTAACAAATTCAGAGGGCTCAATAACATCCAAGATCTCCTCCAGCTCATTGAGGAACATCACCTCCTTGGGGCTGTGAGTCTTTGGCCAGTACTTTAGTAGAGCCATTACCACCTGTAGAGATGATTGAGAATAATGCTGAGTAACCAGTCAGGAAGGATAAAGGCACAAGCACTCTGAATGAAAACCAAAGTGTCATTCTAAAAATGAAATAAGAACATAAAATAAGCCTTAACAAGCAGCATTACACAGAAGAAAAAAGCAGCCAGTCTGGCGTGTTTTGATTTGACATACCGGCTCAGTTAGAGTGCTGTCCTTTTCCAAAAACTGCACCACGCAGTAGGCCAGCTGCAAAACACAAACAAATACAGTCACTGCGCTGGGAAAGTATCTGAACTTATGCACAAGCAAATTAAAAGGAAACACAGCAGGGGACAGAAGAGGCCTGCGGGACAGACGCTCATAAACAGGAGGAGCGCGCACATGAAGCAAGCCAGGACAACAAAAGGCTTTTTCAAGTAAATAATGTACATATTCAAGAAAACAAAACAAAAAAGAACAATAACCCCCCTGCTGCTGACCTGTGGATGGTAGACACTGAGTGATTTAACTTTGTGCAGAGGCAATAAAACCTTCAACAGGAAAATCTTGTGCTCTTCTTTTAGTGGTAAGGCAAATCCATTGATTATGCTGCAAAATAAATAAATAAACGATTAGAACATCAACATTTCATGGTTCATGTTATTATGTAACAAAATCCAAGTTCATAATCAGCACAAGGACGTCACAGCTCAGCATCATACCTTCCAAGTATTTCCAGTAGTTCAGCTATACCATTATGGTGCTCTGTCTCATAGATAAACCTGGAAGAACACATTTGGAGTTTCTAAGTGGCAACGCAAACACTCAAGAACAAGTCAAGTTTTGAAGAGCGCATTTGTCTCATCCAACATGAACTCACCTATAAAAAATGTTATTGATCTGTTTTCTGATGTATGCTCGCAGCCCCAGGAACTTTCCGTAGATCCTGTGGAGGGTGGTTTTGAGGAAGTCTCTCTCTCTGGGATCCTCGCTGTCAAAGAGTTCTAGGAGCTACAACGCACAGAGAGTGAAACGTCATCACAAAACCACGCCGTGTCCTATCACCTTGTTATTTATTTCATCCGCATGATGGATTGTTAGTGTTCGGTGGAACGATTTCAAGCTTCCTTTTCTTACCTGCATAACAAACTTCTGGTCAATGTATTTCTTCGCTATGTTAGGCTGAAAGTCGGGTGATTCTAAAAACCTAAGGAAAAATTCGTAGACAAGCTGCAAAAGATAGAAATACATACAGAGGAGTCAAAGCAAGGAAATGATTCACGCTCTGAGCGTCTGTGAGGTTACAAATAAACGTTTAAACAACAACAACAACTGAAAGAATATAAAGTCCAACCTGGAGGTGCGGCCATGCAGCTTCAAGTGTTGGCTCATCCTCCTCAGGATCAAACTCTGCTCCAGTCGGGTTGGAAGATGGGGGCAATGTTCTAAACATATTCACAGCAAACTGAAACAAGAGAAATGAAAACAATATCCTACTGTAAATGTTTATCCCCCCTGGATGGTATATGGCTTCCATTTCTTCATTTGTTTGGGTAACAATGTGAACTATGACTTTAGGATATTAAATATTTTTGAAATGGAAAAAAAAAAAGCCCATCATTCTAGTAAAAGTAGGTTATAAAATATCTGAAATAAAAAACAAAGAAAAGAAAATGGAGTGATTGACTGGAAAATATGTTTTCTTTCTAGGCTAATGGTAACTTTGTCCTTGTAATTGGGCTCCAGGGGTTTAGCCCACAATAATCCAAGTATCTTGTGTTTCTGGTCTCTCACAGTGTCAACTGACTCCCCTGAGGGCATCTTCCCCAAAAGGCAGATCATGGGACAGTGCAGGTGGCCTACTAAAACACTGAGTGCCTTGTTTGAAAAGACGAGCTACAAGGTAGGATCGACTGTCTGCACTGTGCTGCACTTCGACCAGTAACCAAGGGCCTTTTCTTCCTTTTAGAATTAAACAACAAACAAAAAAGACAGTCACAAATATTTTTTAAAGGATCTGGAATCAGACTGTACAGCTGTTACATAAGATGCAACATCTACTGCCGAAGCCACAACAACCAATAAGCATTTCAGGTCATTACAGATGAGCTTACACTGCGTAAAAAGACTATTTAAAAGCCACACTGTATGCTGGTTAATGATACAGAAGCACAACAACAACACAACTGCGGTACAAGTATGCAGCAGCGTGCCAGCTGTCCTCTCATAAAAAAGATGGTGAAGAGGGCTTCAGGTAACTCAGAACAATGACCTTTAATTTGTAAAACGAGTCAAAACTCTAATATTCTTCCTGTTTTGTTTAGTTTCATCAGGTGAGTTATTGTGGACGTGAACAAATGAACACAACTGACACAGAGACTCACAATTATAAGCTTTCCATCGTACGAATACTGCAGCTTTGCACACTAAAGTTTGAGCTGCACTGATTGGAAGAAATCAGAAGTCTGACTTAATAGCTGTTAACAACAATGTATCTACTTTTGCAACTTAATTCATCTTCATGATAACGCAGACGACTAAACAGCCTTCACTCTCTCTTACTCCTGAACTCAAAGTAAAGAGCTTCAGGTTACAGGACAGAGGCTTTCTGTACAAAGATTTCTGTTTTTACACGTCCCGAATGCTAGCTGCTAGTGCTGTTTCCATGCTGTGTTCAGCTCTTTCATGTATATCAAATAATGCTGACTTGCTGAGCTCAAGTCAGCATCGGAGCTAATAAGCGGTTCATTTGAACAAAATTAGATGCAAGTCCGAGAGGCAGACGACTACAAAACCAGCTGAACCATCACACAGGCTTGCAGACCTGTGAAAGCAACAAATGGCTGCAGCTTACAGGCGAATGTGTTACAACAAGGCCCTTTACAGGTCACGTTTGGCTTTTTCGGGGAAGAAGCGTCGCAGCATAAATGAATATGCAGATCTGCGTGTTTGGCACGTTGCTTTAAAGTGGAACAGCAACAGTTGTGGACAGGATGTGGTGAATTAGCATGGATTTGGATATATTGCTTAGTCTACCTCTAGTCAGCACAATACCTACTATCATAACAATCTTGTTTTATGTCTGTGTGGGTTCTCAGTCATCCGGGTCATATTAGTCTCTGGAGCTTGAAAAAAAAAAAGGTGACCGGAGTGTTTTTTGTTTAAAAAGCAGTCCACTCACCTTTTATTTCAAGCTCCAGAGAAATCTTGTTTTACCTTCATTCTTTTGTTAAAAGTTTAAGCTGCTGCCACAAAAAGAAAAAAGCTATTTTTCTCATAACTCCCAAACAAACCGCTGTAGCTCCTGAAAATATAAAATGCATCACTCCCTGTGCCAAGAGAAAGTCCTTTTCATGTACTTTTCCCCCTCCCATTCCCGGTGGCTTCAACCTACTTCATTCTTTTAATAAAAAATAAATAAATATTTATGACAAGAGATTTTCTTGTTTAGAAAATGCTTACACATCAGTGATGCAGAGTTAATACATGAAGAAGCTTGGTCAAGCTTAGGGCTGCAACACAGGACGCTTTTTACATATTTTATAGTTTTGAAAAGCCCCATGTTGCTAGTTTTTCCTCAGTCATCAGTCAAAAACCTGATAATATTCAGTCTCCTATCTGGAAAAATAAAAGGTGAGCTTCAGTTAAAAAGGAATTCTTGAAATTGGAATAAATAACAGAAAGCCCATTTTTTTAATTGAAAAAAAAAAAAGGGATGTATGCGTGATCTGAAGAACACCTGAAGCCATCCAGCCTTGATGTACTATGCAAAAGATCCAGTGAAACCTTATTAGAAACATCACCAGGAGCATTGTTCTCTCACATCATCTGTGTCCTGCAACAACAATCATATTCTATATTCTCTGCACACATTTCTCGCTTATCTTCAGCACTGAGGGCAAACTTAACTCCCTTCAGCTCTACTGACCATGTGAACCACCTCCGGGTAGATGGGCTCTGTGATGACATTCCTGTTGTGGGTAATGTACTCCACCATTTCGCTCAGAGCTGCCCGCTTCACTTCCTTCCATTTCAGGTCACTCAAGGGGTCGGACAGGAAGTCGAAAAGAACACAGCACTGTCGCAGCTTCTGGATGAAGAGCTTCTCCTGTTCCGCAGGGGCCACATCTAAAGAAAGATGGAGAGAGGGAAGAAAAAAAAAAGAGAGGCGGGTGAAGAAAAGACGGAGAGAGAAGAGTCTGGGGACAATGAAAGAGAGCTGAAGGCTGAACGGCGGCGATAAAATAAAGCAGCTGAGAATACAGAAGAACGGAGCCGTGTTCAAAGAGCGAGGGGGGTCACAAGAGAAAGGAGGGGGCAGTTTATCTGTCAAGGATGACAGTTAAAACAGGAATGTGTAAAACAGCAAAAAAAATAAAATAAAAAAATGAGGCAGCAACGGTAGCAAATGAGTCATGAAGACTGAGTGCACTGAGAGAAAGACTAAGATGGTTAGAGCCCAGGGGGTGGCTAACGGAGCAGAAAGGACAGCATGGAGGATGGAGGGAGAAGGATTTGGGAACTAGGTGAACGGTCACACTCAAGCCATTTCACACACCCTGAGAGACGTATAAAGGAACCCTAGCTAGTCATTATATTTGTCCACGGTGGTTTGAAGACTCTCTGTTTTGCTTTGAATCCAGCTGAGCTCAAGAGCGCAGGCTTACAAACAAACAATCTCTGCCAAAGTGCACACTTCACACATGAAAACACGAGCAGGAAATAGCCATTTTCAGTGCTACCTGTTCATGTGGCGCAGTAATAACACAGTGACGCCATAATTATGCAGTTACTTTATACAACTTTGATGTAGCCTGTTTCTCTTCCTCTTTTATGATGTTTAATGTTACCTTTGAAAGTCAAAACTGAAGACACACATCACATATCCCCAACATCAACACCAACCTTGCATGAAGACAGAGTGCTAGCTAGAGCTAACCATTTCCACTATTTACTTTTTGTTTCATGCAAAGCTAACAGGGTGCTAGCTGTAGCTTCACAAGCGTCAGACAGACCTAACGGTGCCTGCAAATAAGGCATTAAGAGATGACATTAACCTCACAATAAACCCTGCTGCTCTACCTAAAGAAAAAACACACGTTTTGAAAAAGATCGTCAAATTTCTGGTTTCACTAACTTCTGCTCATCTGTAAAGTCAGGTGATGGCAAACTGATACAGTAAAAGCAGATATGTGTGACAAATCTGTCAAATTAAGATGGTCTCACCCAACAAAACCGACGTGGCAACAATGTATGCATTCTCTCATTAGAGCCTCTGTTAGTCAAGTATATTCGTGGTCTGATAAGAGGAGATGATGAAGAACAGTGTTAGCAATCATTGCCTGCAGACGGTCATAAATATTACAGCATCTACATCAACTTTTCATTTTGATTTTTTTCTACTCTCGGTCAGATATTTAAAGATGCTGTAATTTCAAGGGGCCAGTAAAGCTCCCACTTCAGCAACACGTAAGTATTAAACAGTTATCATAAATCTTATCAAGGCAGAGGCAAGTTGCCATGTTGGAGCTAAGCAGCATTATCTGTATCATGTCTGTAAGATTAATAAATAAATGTTAATTTAATGTGACAATCAATGTTGAAAAAGTGCTCTGTTTCTCTTAAAGTCTCAGATTGATGCTGAGAAAAAGTTTACCAGCAACAAGGCCAGAATAGTTAGCAAATATCAGATCAGCAATGAAAATGTGGTGAAGCAGAAGCAGAACATAAACAGGGCTGTAACTTAATACATTTATACAAACAAACATTCTTCTGATCGTTTTTTAAGCATGGCTCTGGATTCGAAGCTTTCTGTGTAGCGTTTTCATGCAGTTTCTCCCAACCATCAAAAACACGGTAGGATCAGTTTTGTTGTCGAGGTGGGCTTGAACAAGATGTCCCCGGCTGCTCCTTTTACTTACTTCATTTTGCTTTTTAGGGATTCATAAATGTGACTTAAAATTATTGAGGTGAGCAAGTTTTAAGCAGAGGAGCCATACATACAAACAGGATAAGATTAAACAGGAGAACAAATGTCAAGCAGAACATTTACAGCTTGATGCAGTCGCTTCCAGATTATTTTAAAGTGCCTTAAACTCATTCATTGAGACCAAATCCTGAAGTTTGACGTCTTTTTCTAATTTTCATTTGGAAGGAGCAGCAAACTGAAACGGGCAATAACAGACAGTCCTGGGACCTCAAAGTGTACGGACCTAAACTCTTCTGCTGCATGTAGGGCTGAAGAATAAAGGGAAGCAGATCTAACGCACACTTATATAAGACACACCAATGTTTGAATCTGCAAACATACGGGGACGACAGGCTGACACGCTCACACAGCAAACGTGGGTAAGAGCTTCAGAGTCTGTGATAAATGCTCCATGATACAGTGACCAGAACATGCAGTGACAAGAAGCGTGAATATAAAGATCATCTCAGTAGTCGAGCACAGAAAGAACATGATTTACTAATCGGTAAAGTTAAGTTCTTAACTGAGGGCTGGCACTCAGACTTGGGTGCTGCCTGCATCTGAGGAGGATGATGCTATGGGTGAGCTGAAGTACATCATGTATATGCACAGCAAATACTCCAGAGGGGGGAAAAAAGTATCCCATTTGTCTTCCATGAGTGTACTGCAACTTGTGGGCTTAGAGCTTACAATTACTGAGATAAGCAAATTAGGTTGTGAGGCAAATTATGATTTATGACTGTAGCACAGGGCTAAAATCAGAAAAAGGTAGTTGTGTGTATGTTGTGCGTGTGTGCGCACCGACTGATAACGCTGAACTGAGCGCTGCAAACTGGTAACATGAAATCAATATAAAATCATATTATTCTGAGATTAATTAATTCTGCCTGTTCTTGTTGTGATTTTCAATCTTGTTTTAATTAAGATTAAATTAATGAGCAAATAAACAAACAAGAAGCAATCATTAAAACTTGACAAACACTTGTAAGGAAACAGCTAAACATATTCGGCCCGTCCTACTTTTACTGAACGTGCACGCAAAGAGTGACAGAGTCAACAGTACATAGAGAAGGATGCAAACACACACACACACACACACACACACACACACAAAGCCTTTGTGTGACATTCTTGCAAAGAGGCAGATTCTAGGTAAGAAGAGAGATCTCTTATTCAGACATAATGGAGACTTGGCTCACACACACACCTAGACACACACACACACACACACACACCTCTGCAGTGTCAGTTTCAAGTTGGCCAATTTATAATGATGACAGTAACAGACTGGGAATTCCAGAGGAGAGGGCAAATGTGTGCACAGCCACTATCAGCCACTTCCATAAAGATTTGACAGCCGATTGGGCTGTTGATGGAAAACACTGGGTGTGAGACAGCGGTTCATACAAGATATCTTTGTTTTTTTTTTCCATCAACTCATCAAAACCAGGTGAGAATTGTTTCCCAAAGTTGACACAGCATTTTTTTAGAATGAGGTCTGCAGAACGAACTGAGGTGCAGCAGTTTAAATTCCTAAGCTGAGATAACTGGAACTGTAAGAAGGCTTAACTGAACATTTACTATCTCTTTAAACACCAAAGTCCTTAAGTGAACCATTCCTGTCTATAGCATAAGGCCTGTGTTGTAACCTATTTTGTCATTTGTCCTGTGGGACATGACGCTGGCCTGAATCAGTTGCCATGTCTTGCATCCTTGACTGTGTCAGACTTGCAGCATCCCTATTACATAAGCCTGTCTGTTCTATAAAGTTTCTGTACACTCCTAATGTACAAACCACATTGTTGTGTAACGCATAAAAGGCCCAGTGTTGTGGTCCCAAAACTGATGCTAACCATAGTGTGACTTCTATTAATAAGACTCGTAGAAGCCTTAGGTGGGAAGAAGCATGTGCATGAACACACAAGCCCAAACATCATGTCTTGTGGAGAACAGAGACAGATTTATCTTAACACCCCCCCCCACCACACACACACACACACACACACACACACACACACACAATCCAAAATAATAAATAAGTAGAGTCACATTGGAACCAGTCAATACGGTTTTCTCTGTAAAAGGGTCAAATGAGCAGCTGCTAGTCTCAAGCCAGTCCTGGTTTGCCAATGATGGTATATGATCAATTATATATTATATACGATATATTGGCCACTTTCAGTCATTACAAAAACTTTGCATGCACTGTGGCAACACAACTACGGCGTCTATACATCCAGAATATAGATGGTGTCAAGTACAGCACCTGCATGCAGGTCCATTGTATTGGTCGGTATAAAGGTATGCATCACTGACACCCCTGAGACACATTTACAGCTGGAGCATCCGCTGTGACTAATAATGGCAAGAAGTGCTTCTCAAGTGCTTAGTGTTAAAATTATGTCTGGGAAACAAAACAGACAAGGAGGGAAATGATGTTTCACACGTAAATTTAGCTGTGGATTTTCAGAATTTAATCACCAAACATTTAATTTGTTTACTTTGTTTATGTTTCAGAAACTAAGTACATAAATTTACATTTCTGTAAAAGCACCAGCCATGTAACTGATGGTATGGACTTGCACACTTTTTTTGTGCAGCAACAGATTAAGAGTCCCATCAAACGAAAGCAAAAGTAAGAACTGAACTGAAACCAGTGATCTCACAATAATTAAAGTGATTCATTCGGATGCCGAGCATGAATGGAAATACGAGATGTTTGATCTGAACATGGCTGGAACGATAGAGAACCACAATGACAGGAAACGGAATGAGACAAAGAGAGCCTGATTGTTCCACAACATTGTTGTCATTCAAGGCATTTGCCTCTGTGGCTCAAAAGGCAGTAATCAATAATTGCCCAAGGCTTCATCTAACGCTGGGCTGCACCCTGAGTACAGTGTTAACAGGCTGGCCCTTTCAGACATGACTGAGTACATTGTACAGGCATTAAGACGCAGAGTCCGATGTTGTAATCCTAAAATATTACTGCTGTGCTCTGAAAAAGACGGCTGGGTTACACTGACAGCATTGTTTTGTTTACAAGATATGCACTTATGAGATGCCTTCTGACTTCTGGCTCGAGTTTCTTAGTTTGAGGGGAAAGGTTGCCGAAGCATGTCACTCGCAAGCCGGTAGCAAGGGAAAAGGGTGGGGGAGCTGGAGAAAGGGGTTGCAGCCTACTGCAGAGCAATGACTGCCTTTAACACACACACACACACACACATTATAAGATGACAAAAATACTGAGCCAGACAGAATCACCAACAAGGTGAAGCCATCAGACAAAATCTGACTCCCGTTTAGCTCATCCTCGTGGGCAGCGATAACCAGCAGCACAGCAAACACAGAAATACACAATCAAACACATGAAAAACTAGAGAGAAGAGACCCTTCCCTAGGCTATGACCTCACTTCCTTTGACATCACTAGCTTGGCGGGGGGATGGGCAGCTAGCTACTAAAACCAGATTTTTATGTAGCTCCCGGGTCTCGCAGCTAACCACCGAAACATAAAAAACCATTCCCCCTCAGATAAAACCGGCCGCTTAGTAAAACTAAGAAGCAATAATCGTATACTAAACGGCTGACTAGCCAGGCCAGTGGAGGGGAACAGGAGCACAGCAACATACACCTCTCTCGCTCTCTTAATTTCCATAGGACAATACAGGAAGAATAATTTGTCCTTACATACCTCTGAAGTGCACAAGAGCCACCGGCTGAAACGGCCCATTGGAATTGGGTGCATCCACAACCATCCTGTCTCCAGCTTTATTGCATGTCAACATCTAAACCTCAACCAGGAAGGCGATCCACTCAGGGCGAGAGGCCAGCCTCCATTTTAGCACAAAAGCAGATCAGAAAATGAAGCTCCGTGCTGCTGGAGGGAACTGGCTAGTGACGTAAGCAGCGTAGGAGCCAGCTGATTGGCTTAGCTCATGCAGCTCTGGAGCAATAGAGGCGAAGACTGCGGCGAGAGTGGAGAGATGATTGGATAAAAGGTTGCACAGGGGGTGGGTCATACACGCTTTTTTTTTTTGGGGTCTTGCTCCTCCTTTCCACTCACTGGTCTTTGGTGACGCTCTGCAAGGCAGGTTACAGATCTTAGATCAGATTGACTTGAAGCTTTTCCACAGTTTAGCCATTAGCAGGAGCTTCAGTATAATCTGACTTAGGATAAGCAGCTGGAAATAACTTACTCTCGAGTGTGCTTAGAGCGAGAAGCCCTGGCTCAATCTTCAAAGTATTTCATTGTTTCCTCCTGTCATTTCTGCTTGGTTCTTTATCAAAGCGAGCTGGGGAAGAGGGTCAGATGCGGGCTAGAGTCTCTGGAATCAATGAGCAACACAAACGCAAACCACATGAGAACTGAGCACTGGACCACAGAGGCTTGAAGCACCAGTGGTCTCCAACAAGAAGAGCCACAGAGAGTCAGGGGAGGCTCTGCGCACAAGATGATGAGACAGTGTGAAATAAAATAATAAAATATGAAGAAAAAAAATTGGTTGGCGCCTGAGAGGTGTGAGAGGTTTTCAGGAAGCAGAAACTGGCCAAACTTGCTGCGGTGTGTTATTGTGAGGGGCAAAGGTGTTTTTAGCAAAGTTTGCTCTAAGCAGGAAATGAAAGCGAGTGCCCTGAAAATGAAATGCATGGGTACACAGAATAGAAACAGCTCCACACAGCAGTGGCTTCCTGTCTAAAAGCTGACCTAATCAGTCAAACATATAAAAGTTAATTAGAAATACAAGATAAATATTACAACTCTAAATATGTCAAGTCATACATCAGTCTGTATGTGAAGTAGGTTATGCTTATTTCATCAGTTACTCTCAATGTTTTGTTTTTTTTCTGTGTGTGTGAATAATTACTTTGGGAATGTTTACACCAGCACAAGTAATTCTTGAAGACACTGAATGATTAATCTGCATTTCATCTTTACATAATGAAGTAGCTGTCCTGCTTTTCATGTGATTTATCAGAGGACACAGTGAAACCACATTCACACCACAAGACAGAGCAGGCTTTTCACAACAGTAGGGCTCACAAAGCCATTTTCACAGTCATTTTAAAACAAAGGGACTGCGCTGTTTTGCAACAATGGACACAGTCAGACAATTAATTGGAATTTAATGAAGAGTCCAACAAAGAGGCCACGGTGTACAGTATGTTCCAGCTATCCTGCACCTCAAATTAGAACACCGCATCCGGATGGCATTTTAGAAATGTCACTGACTTGTTCAAATAATTACAATGAAGCAAATATAGAAGAAGACACGTTTACCATAAAGAAACTCTGATGCATAAACGAGTCTTATTTAGGACATGCACACTGAACGGCGTAAAATACTTTTGCCCTACCTCTCATTTCTTTATATTTTGCTCTCCAGGCTTCCTGAAGGTCTTTCAGAGTTTTTCTTTGGATCTTTATGAAATTAATTTTCAGTCCAGATCCTTGTAGCTAACCATAGCAGCCAATTTAGCAAACATAAATTTTTAAATAGTATCTTTAGGCATTTTGTTCCAAGCAGGTTGTTGCCAAAACAATTTGTTTCCAATTTTAAATCTACAAAAGAAAAAAATGCCAAAAGTAACACAGTGTTAGAGGCATAAAATAGTATTATTGCATCAACAAGGTGATTCCCAAAGAGCTGTTAGCCAAAATCTTGGCATATCTCAGCAGCATGTCCGTAAAATTTGGGTAAACTAGACACAAGAAGAAATGAAAAGGTTAAAAAATATAAATATACAGCAGATAAGCAGTTCATTAAAGTAATATCCTTCAAAAATCAGGAAAATATACAACAAAGACCGAGAGCTGCACCTGACCCTTCAGTTGATTCACTAAAGCGTCATCAGAAGTGGTCTCAGTGGGAGGGCGGCTGTGAAGAAGCCATTTTTAAAGAAGGGAAACAGGAAGGAAAGGCTGAGGTTTGCCACATTACACGAGAACTGGACTGAAAATCACTGGCAGCAGGTGTGATGGAGTGATGAAACCAAATGTGAAATTTTTGATTCAAACTGTCGTACAGAGGAGGTCAGGTGAGAGGTACCATGGTGACCATCTACAGCCATTTGTAAAACACGGTGGAGGCTCGGTCATGGTTTGTGGCTGTATTTCAGCCAGTAGTTTTGAAAGTTCTGAGTGAATTTGAAAGTGTCTGAGTGGCAACAGCTTTGACCCCAAACACACTGTCAATGCAGCAACAGCATACCTGGACAGAAAACCAGAGATGGGCTGGCCTCTCCAGAGGGCAGTCCTCAACATTACTGAAGCAGTTTGGGATCATCTTGACAGAGAACGGAAAACAAGGCAGCCAACATCCAAAGAAGAGCTTTGAATGACCTTCAAGGAGCCTGGAGAACTATTCCTAATTCAGGCTGTATTCAAGAACAAAGGTGGTCATATCAAATACTGACTTTCAAGCTCATTACAGTAGAATCGTAAAGTTTTTCTTTTATATACTCTCAATAAATCAATAAATCACTGCACCTCTTTTCCATTTTCCCAGCAAAATATAAAGAAATGAGTGGTGCCTCAAGACTTTTGCACAATACTGTATATTGCTTCATATACACCTGAAAAGTAAATGTCTTAATTATTTTAATTGGTAAAAAAATTCCTTGTGGCAAGTCATTTCTGCACCAGCAGGTACAACAAGTAATTTTTGGCTCTCTGCACCTCTTACAGTGTGAATTAAAAGTCAGTGAAAAGAAGCACCCAGTGACACAGAGGAATACATTAAGCAATTAAAGGCAAAGGAAAGGAGAGGAAGGGCAATTGTATTGCAGTTCTTATTCTTGCTTTTCTCTCTCTCGGGGGCCAAAGCCTCTCCAAGAGGTACCATTACATTCCACAGCCATGACAACGGGCACCAGTATTTTCTGAAAGCTGCCACTTACTTCTCACAAATTGGACAGGCTGGGCAAAAGTGTACAAAGCTACAGATTTTACTATTACACCTGCTGTATTAGTTCGCTGTTAAAAACTCCCACTCAAAAGGCACAATATCCTACTAACATATTTAAATATTTGTGGTTCTTTTTGTGAAGAATCACATCTACAATAGTCACAAGTCATATGAAAAGCAGCTAAAGACAATATTGATTTAGTTACAAGAACAAATAAGTTAGTCCTGATATACTGTGAGCCAGAGGGCAACAAGGCTCTAAATATGAAAAATCTCAGCGTCATAGCTGAGGAAACGACTGCTCTTCCATTTTCAGCCACAAGGTGGCAGCACAGACTGGGCCATTTGTGTAGGAGCCTTCAGAAACACAAACCCATCACTAAATGTTTTACTAACGCTTGGAGCAACACACTGTTTACTCTCCTTCATGAAACATGAATTGCTGTCCTACTGACAAGGTTTTCTCCACGGCACCGAGCAGGAGCCTCTGAGCCTGCAGTCACGCTTCACATTGGGAACAGATATGCATCCATGACCTCCATACATCTGTAACAAGGCTTATTTTCCACGTTTCTCAAAAGCATAAACACGGTCAAAATACATAGATGATCAAGTAGTTTGATCTGTAATTTGTAGCTGTATATTTTATGCATTTGAAACACTGTGAACATTGTGATTCAGTGCATTTCATGCCAAAGTTAATTTTCTTTATATGAAATGTTCTATTTTTGTCAATGCTCCGCCTCCTGAGCATGAAAGAGAGACAAACTTAATTGCACTTATCAAATAGCTCCACCTCAGCATTCAGCTTGGTGGAAGAATCTATTATCAGCATGCAGACAGGTGGCAAATAAATACAATATCAAGTCCCATTAAATATTGTGTATTCTTCTTCTTCATCATTATAATTATTATTATTGCTAATGAGCACTGTGTGAAAGATTTGTCCAAAAGCTTGCAACATGCGTTCAATGCCATCGATATGACTTATGTAATCTTCATAGTCATCAGACAATTTATTGATCTGTGGCCATCAGAGCACCTCACTGCGGGGGTCAAGGGAACATACGGTTACAGAAACAACAAGCTAATTATCGCCCCTCAAAATGATCATTAGATAAACTGCCACAGAAGGCCGACAGTGTACGTGTCTCGCTCCATCGCGTCCGTGCTGCACGCCTCTATTGTTTCCCCGGAGCGTCACCCACCTCATCCAGGTATGAGAACAAAGCATAGCCGGGTGTAGTTTACAGGAACCCACTTAGGCCGAGTCCTGCCTGCAATGCTGTGTGTAAACAAAGAAGCAATGAAAGATTGATGCAAATGTTCAAACTGTCTCATCTCAGAATCAGCGGCGTGTCCTCGCCGGATCAGTCGATGCACTGTTTTTTTAACTGCCACTGGAACCATCCTGCGTGCTGTAATCATGAGTGTTAGTGCGCCGATTAGTTATCGCAGTTATTCGCATGGCTTGTCCGGGCTGCGTTATAGCATGAGCTTATGTAACTTTGTTTACATGAAACGATTAATGCTGCAAGACAGGCTCCGGTTTACATGTTTGATTTTCAGGTTGGGATTTTTTTTTTCCTATTATTCAGTGGCCCAGATTCAAGGATTCTTTCTGTCCATTCATACAGTGTTATCTTACATGAGTGAACCCTCTGGGGGGAGGGGGGGGGGGCAATATCTGTTTCTTCCAGGTACGATTGCAGATACAGCTGATTGCACATCATTTGCATTACAGATAAAGCTGATGGGCAGTCTGCTTAGATATAAATTATGTAGCGAGACCTCAAGGTTAAAAAGATGGTTATGAGGATCCACCAAGGCTATGAATTGTTAATATGATTCCCTTCATCCATAATGGCCAAACATGCAATCTAAGATAAAGGTCAGCGTGTGTTTTCCAGAAGAAGAGTAGCTTATCTCTGCATGTAAGGAAACTGTAGTTAATCTGCATTTGTAGAGGACAAGAAGAAAAGAAAGACAGCTCCTTTTTGAGATGCTGTGTACTGAAGGAGGCATACCGGCTAGTTCGGGTAGCTTCTGTAGCTCTCTGTTAGCGCTTAGGGGGAAAGAGGAAGTGCTGAACCTCTTCTCCCGCTTCATGGCCGACTGTGACCCTGGCTGCTTTACCCTCATCAGCTGAGTTGCAGGAGGCACTTTCTTATTGGCGCCCTGCAGAAACAAGAGTCACAGAGGAAGGGCTCTTGTTACTAGAGCAAGGTAGGGCACGGTAGTTCCTGCCCCAAAGGAAATGGCACAGGAATTATTTTTCTCAAGTGTCACTGTGGAGTCCAAGGCAGGAGAGGAGGAGGAGGAGGAGGAGGAGGAGGAGGGGGACAGGAGAGGTGAGGGCGTTATGGTTAAGGCTCAAGTTCCTTTCTGAATCAGTTCTCAATTAAGCAACCCGATCACAGCCGGCGGTGTGCTGCACTGCATCTGCTGACAGAGACTGTGATGGGCCTCGCTAGGTAGAATAATTGAACATAGATGGAAAGGATAAAGCTGTCAATGGGAACACACAGTCAGTCCAGGAGTTAATCAATCAGGTCTTTTCCAAACTCCACTCAACATCACTGATGTACAAATGATAAGGACAAAAATAGCCACCACAATGGCTGGCATTATGTGCAGAAGCCGAGCAGGGCACGCTGGGGTGAAACCAGTGCTGGAGTGCAAGTGTTTTCCAAAGAAAATAAAGTCATAAGATCATGTCACAAGTCACATGTGCAGCTTTGCCTGAATTTCACGATGACAGAAAGTCATTATACTTGAAGTGCAAATGAAATGCTCACAGACAGCAGAAGTCAAGGCTGCGTTACAGTACAGAATCTGCTCGTGATATATGTGCTGAGCATGAACTCTGAAAACTTCTGATCAAAAATCAAAAGAGGTTCCAAGAAAACCTCTCTTTCCTCGGCTATTAAAGCTGCCAGAGCATCCGAACACAGTTAACACAAAGGAATACATAAATAAATCATGAGTAAATGCATCAGCTAAATAAATAAATCAAAGTGTGACCCTACAGATATCTCTATTATATCCATGTAGTAAGAAATGCTCTGTGACCTTACCTTTAGTGTTTATAGCTTAGTGCAAGTCCTCGCTGAACAGGGAAAAGTTTTTGTTCTTTTAAATACTTACTTCTTGGTCACCTGAAGGCCCATTTTTGCTTCCAGATTTCTTAGATCTTCCAGATTTGGAGGATTCCTAAAGAGCCAGTATGAGGATCAATAAAATAAATAAACATGAACATGAATGCAAACATTTAGCAGTCGAGTCAAAGTCCACTTTACCTTTTCTTTTTTGCTCTTGTGAGGCATACTGACAGGGGGATCCCCGGTGTCAGCGGAGTGAAAGTGTGGCCGCACTCTGTCAGCAGACTCCTGCTTAAAACACGTCTGTTCGCGTACACTAATGAGGCTTCTTCGACCACTGACCATTCAAACACCATGTGACTCAGTCCGAGCCGCAAGGACTCATCCTATTTCTGCGGCGGCTCCACGGCACCGCTCGCCCCCTTTTTAGAGGTACAGCTGGTAACTGGAAAAACTGGGTCGATGTCGGCTGTCAACATCCAAGTTACTCCTTCCATAGCTGCACTTTCCAGCCCCAAACGAGTGCTGCGTCTCCTGTGTCGAGTGTAAAAGTAGACCGCGGCCACAAGAGGGCAGAGCTGTACGTGGAAAACGGGAGGTAGAGCTGTGTGTGTGTGTGTGTGTGTGTGACGGGTTGAGCCTTCTCCTGACCGGGCTGACAGTCATGCTCTGTCAGTGTCCCGGCATGCCCTGCAAGGCACCCACTCAGTTTTGGCTTTCACAACTTTTAAAAGTTATATAACAATTTGGAAATATGACCGCCGGAGGGGACCGCGTTTACCCCCGGACCGGAGAGGAGCTGGGCTCAGCAGACTATGTGCCAACACTGAAATGAACCTTTGATATCTGCGTATTGACTCCATTTCCTCCTGCAGGGCTCTATTCTATGCTTTCTATATTAAACAGTACTAACATTATTTCTAACAATTAGCCGACAAGCTTGATCAGCTGGGTAATCCAGTCAACCGAGTCCCTTGCTTTGCAAAATAGCATTTAGCTAATAACACAAGCACCCGTTTTTGTTGCAGTTATGATGAAAAACGCAACAATATTTTTCTAATTTCTCAGAAGCTTGAGGTTAGCTAGTGTCACACATACAGTTAAATAAAAAAATATATTTTTAAAAAAATGACACCAAGAATGGAAACTGTTTGAATCAACAAACAAGCAATTAAAAATGGAAGGTCGGTGTTTACAGACATAACTTAAGAAGAACAAAAAGAAAGGAGCTTTTATAATCCATCTATTCTCTTAAGCTTATCCTGTTCGGGGTCATAGGGGGCTGGAGCCTATCCTCACATAGGGCCAGAGGCAGGGTACACCCTGTACAGGTGGCCAACACAGAGAGACAAACAACCACTCACACCGCAGTAAGTCTTTGGACTGTGGGAGAAAATCCATGCAGACACGGGGAAAACAAGTAAACTCCACAGAGAGAGGAGCCTGGGCCAAGGTGGAATCAAACCCAGACCTTCTAGATGTTGTTGTCTATGAGCCAGTAGTGCTAACTACCAAGCTATAATCACTATTAATATTTCATAGGCTCCTTGCAAGTTTCAAGTATTTTTTTAAACTTCAGTTTAATAACAAACAGTTCTAGTTGCAGAAAAGGTCTCAAGGACAAATCCTCACATCTACATCATCTATGAATATATAAAAACACCAATTAAAAATTTCAGGCATGAAGTGTTACTTATTAATGTTTGATCCAACTTCACTACCCTTTTAGCTGACTTGTCTTCAGTAACTCTTTTAATAAATAAAACTATTTAATTAACTAGTCTAATTGGGTAATTGTTCTTGATTTGTTATCGGTGTCTTTATCTCCTTTATTGTAATGGCCATCTTTGTCCATAGGGTGGCAGTGGTGCATCCTCTGTGTAACGTTCATTCCTAGTAAATTATATTTGCCCTAAAGCAGGCGTTACTAAGGAGATCAATGTAAAACTTAAAAATTGAGGACAAACTCTTTCATCCGAGAGTGTTCTGTTATTTGTAGAAAATTCAGCAATGATTCTGTAAGCCCCGCACTATCAACTCCAATTACTCAGTGTTGAAATAGAGAAAAATGAATTCATAACACCTAATAATGTGTAATTATGCTTCTTGTTTATTTTTTTAATTCCCCGTCTTTGAAAACCTTATGAACTTCTACTCGAACCAGAGTGAGAATGCAGTTCACCTCCCTTCACATGTGCTTTTTTTTTTTTTTTTTGGGGGGGGGGGGGGGGGTTTCCCTTTTTTTTTTCCTTATTGTGGGTGGAGGAAGGGGGGGGTAGCACAG
>VOQJ01017546.1:29591-43679 GCA_015052665.1 Apistogramma diplotaenia | reverse complement strand
TTGAACGCCTCTGCACTGTCTGAGAGACAGACATGTTAGTCACTTGTGAAGTCGGATTAATGTCACGATGAAAAGAGTGAATCCTGGAAAGCTGCACTTGGACACAGGAGACCGGTTTTTCATGCTCTGGCACCACACAGTCAGCACACACCTTTCATTAAGTGTTAGCTGATGATCTCGTGGCTTTGATTTGCTTGTGGGTGTAACGATGCTCTGATCATAAAGGCATTAAGGTAATGTAGCTTTCAGCTGCTGATGTACAGTGTTTGTGGAAATTGTGGCAGTTTTTCTTCTCGATGGTTTGCAGTTCGATCATCGATGCACAGTCACTGCCTAGGTGATATATGGATGGATAGACTGATGCACACTGGGTAAATACAGCAGTCTGAACTGTACTGCAGTACATTCAGCATTAGACTGGGAGCCACAGGTTCTTCTCCCAAGAAGCGCTCCTGCAGGGACAATGAATAAAGCAGCATTTAATCGTAAGCAGCTGAGATTTTGTTAATTAAGGCATCATACAAACCGGTTCGTCTTCTGTTTTACAGGTGTGGCTTTTTGCTGTGCTGAAGGGCAACTCTGGAGAAATTTCGGTGAAAAAACGATGCTTCTTCATTCCCGTTCCAAGACTAATGGAAAATGAAAATTACACTACACAGACGTCAGTTGCCATGGTAAGTCACTGCTCTGTAATCTACTTTAACTGTGTAAAAATAAACGAATCGTTGCAGCATCCACGAGTATTAAGAAAGTCTCATTTCTAATCTTACTTTAAGTTCAATTAGCTTGTATTTTGAGTGAATTTTAAACCCTGCTTAAAAAGTTTCTGTTTGCTGCTGGTGGTTACAGCATTGTTTTAAAGCAAAGTAGCAAAAGCTTTGAGGGCCTACAGATTTGAATTATTTTAATTCATGGCAGTTGCTGAGTTATGCTGCTGCATGTTGTCTGTGATTGTGTATCTGTATTTGAAATCCTTCAGTGACCTGCAACCCACACTGGAGGTCAAACAATAGCTATTATATGATAAAGGTTGGCGGGGCATGCAAGCTGAGAAGCATCACAGAGTCTGGGTACGAGCTCATCTTGTCTCTGGGTTGGTGTATTGCCACAAATGAATAAGGCGGGAATGCTGGAATATTTCAGTATCCAGTGCCAGCTCATTTCTCTTTCACCAAGCTCTCCAGAGATGCAGGCTCCGCCTCTCTCCACACTTTGAGGGTTTTATTGCCCTGCTCCTCTCAGAACACAACACATCCTCACGCGTTAACCTCTGCGACATGTCAATGGCTGTGAACAAAGAGAAACTTGTAAATAAGTCACGAAAGAATAAAGTTACGTTAAAACCAAGCACACCACTGTTTTTCTTGTGAAATTCCCAATAAGTTTGATGTGCCACATTACCCTTTTCCCATTGAAAAACAAAAGTTGGATCCTAATTGGCCGACTTGAAAAGTTGTCCCCTCCCATATGCTAATGTACCACAAACAGGAAGTTATCACCAACCATTCCCACTTTATTAAGGTGCATCCATATAAATGGCCCACCTTGTACAAGCTCTGCATGTTTTTCTTTAATTAACACCCCTGGCTATTTTTTTTTTTGTTTTCCTTGTTGCTCAATTATTATTTTGTTTTGCATACCTCCTTCATGTTTTTGTTGTATACTTGTTTGTTTTAAAATAAAGTTGCTTTGATTTTTTTAAAAAAAACTTTTCTTTTTGTTTGTTTTATTAACTGCAGTGAACTTGCTTTTGTTGGTACTACTGATTTTTTGATCATGTGTACTTGGTCTTGTTCTCGGTAGCACAGCTGTGCAGTGAAATGATCAGGTCTTCTGCTTTGTGTTTCAGGTTTACTCAGACTATCCAAATGTTGTCTACTCCCTGAAAGGTGTTGGGGCGGACCAGTATCCCTTCAATGTTTTCGTGATCGACCCTGAAACTGGAAGGATCCGGGTGACACAAGTCCTTGACAGGGAATTCATTAGTGTTTACAGGGTGAGTAAGTCTCTTCTGTTGTAGTTCATTTGTATGTTAAATGGTGAGATAGTTAGAAACCACTTCATCAGTTTATCTTTAGCTCTGTCTGCTGATTAATGTCGGACAAAACTGTTACCTGGTCTCGTGGCATCATTACATAACAGTTTATACTGAAATGGTTAGAGGTGAAAATCAGTGACATCATAATATCCTGCAAGTGTTTTTGTAACCACACCATAGCTCCAGGTAGAGAGGGAGAGGCTGTGACCTTGTGTCACACTTTGTCTAATAGTTGTTTTAATGTTTTAATTGTCCAATGAATCTGGACAAACATGGTTGCAAACAGCTTCACTTGAAGCAGAGACACAAACTATCAGATGTTTTTCTAGTTTTTCTTAAGAGAAATGAACAATAATGGATTTTTTCCTGTTTCAGCTAACAGCTGTTGTTAGGGACTCTGATGGTACCACTGTAGAAGAAATCCCATTGGAAATAAAGGTTTTCGATAAGAATGACAACGCTCCAGTGTTTGGGGACATCGAGCCCGGTGAAGTGGATGAGCTCAGTCCTGCAGGTCAGTGATACGAATCCCATCTGAACATAATGGAAATATGATTTCATTATGAATCAAATTCTGTGGTTCTGTATTTGAAGGGTGATCAGATTTCGCAATGAGCTGCTAAAGCTCACAGCCTGCGTGGCGCAGGTCACAGCATAAAAACATTAAGAGCGAACACTTTTCTTTGTGTTTCTTAAACAAAATTTTATGCTTTTTTTTTCATTTTGTGGTGTTTTATAGGTACTTTTGTTATGAAGGTCACAGCAACTGATGCTGATGAACCAGGGAGTTACAACTCTGAGATTGCCTACAGCATCATAGACCAGAATCCACCTCATGACCTGTTCTACATTAACATGAACTGTGGCTGCATCTATCTTAAGAAGCGTCTTCTGGAGAGAGAGGTATGAACTGTATGGAACTTTATTGCTCAACCCATAACCTCTAACATTTCTGTGACCTCAGTGACCCCCTGCATTCATCCTTCCTTCAGTCTTTCTGTCCTTGCGAGACTCAAGATAAACCTTAAAGGCATTGAGGCCCTTTTACAAATCTGTCTCAATCTCTAACTTTGGACTCTGAGCTTTTCTTCACTTGCTGTTATTATTCTGATTTCAGAAATGTGATCAGTATGTTTTGACTGTAAGAGGTCAGGACCGATATGGTACACCAACTGGAAACAACGGAACGGCCAATGTCACCATAAACATCCGTGATGTGAACAACCACGTTCCCATTCTGGAAAAAGAGCAGGTAATTCACGTCCTTACATTTTTTCTGTATTAACATGTTATGCTGTATATTGGTGCAGATAAAATATGTTTACGCACATTTTTCAGGTGGTTTTGGTGCACAAATCTAACGTGAAAGTAGAGAAAAATAAGAAAGTGTCATAGACAAAAATCTGGTGACCTTCGTGTTGTTTCACGGCAGTATGAGGGAAGCATCGAGGAGAACACGCGAGGTGTGGAGGTGATGAGGCTCAGAGCAGTGGACCTGGACCTGAAGGGCACAGACGACTGGGAGGCTGTGTTTGATGTTGTCAGAGGCAACGAGGCCGGATATTTCAGCATTAGGACAGACCCCGACACCAACGAGGGCGTCTTAATGCTCGACAAGGTACAACAGATCGAATCTGGAAGAGATTATTTTATGTGAACTAAGTAATGTGTGGTTTTCCAGTCGGTTATGGAAAAAAATGAGATCTAATGCAGCTGTGATGCTTCAAACACAAGAACTTAAACACATAGATAATTATATGTCATAATAATTAATTGTAAAGGTAAATAATTAACTAATAAATAATTAATTCATCACACATAAATCACTGCCCCTTCTTAGAATGTCATAGATATAAAATAGCCTGGTCTTGCACAATAACTCATATATGAAAATTTCAATTAGAGCTTTTTTAAAAGTACAAAAGAAGTTATTTAGGAACTGTAAATGATTTTTCACTTAGAAAATATGTGAAGAATTAATAAACTATTTAGATACACAGTTATACACATACAGGTCATGGATTAAGCTTCCTGTTTGTGTGTTATAACAGTTTTATAACTACTTCTATCATGTTGTAGTTCAGATTTAAACCAGGTGGTTACTTGTTTAGTATTTTGTGTGACCATCCACACCTTAAAAAGTATTTATAAAATAAACTGGAAGAGCAGCAGGCCCTCGAGCCTCAAACGAATCTCAGTAATCTTTCATTTTAAAGTAATTTTTGAATTTGCATTTCCAACGTTTTGCTTTGTGTCTGCTTTTTCACAGCCTGTGGATTATGAAGATGTGATGAACCTTGAATTGGGGTTGGCTGTAAGGAACAAGGCCCCACCTTTTAATGGATCTGAGACATCTAGAATTGAAAGTTTTGCATCATCATGGCAATGGAGAGAAAAAACCAAACTCTACCCAGTCAGAATCAGTGTGAAGAACCAGCATGAGGGGCCGCGTTTTGATCCCAAAGTCAAAGCTGTTCCCCTCTCAGAGGATGGCGCCTCCTTCAGCATTACAGAGGTTACTGCCAGCTATCCTGCAATAGATGAAGACACTGGAGAACGGGCTGAGAATGTCAGGTCAGTCCATACATACGAAACAGGAACTACGATGTTATCTCGTCTGTGTACAGTAATAACTGACTTGTGGCCTGTTGGTGATGCAGATATGCCAAAGGCTCAGACCCCGACGACTGGCTGACTATTGACTCAGAGACAGCTGAGATCAAACTCAACAAGATACCTGACAGGGAGTCTCCACACCTGCTCAATGGGACATATACTGCTGAGATACTCTTCATTACAGAAGGTACAGAATAAATGCACACGTCTCTGAAGAAATGAAGGATCAAAGGAACTCAGAGGAAGATGGTGAATTATATGTTGTTATTCCTGATTTTAATAACAGACAGACCTGCTACAACAGGCACTGGCACCATAGCCATCCAGGTGGAAGAGTTTAATGACCACTGCCCCATCCTGACCACTAACACCTACACCATGTGCAATGCGATGAATGCTGTTATTGTGAATGCTGATGATGAGGACTCATTTCCTAATGGACCTCCTTTTGAGTTTGAGATCATCCCAGAAGGCACTGAAGGAAAATGGCACATGGAGCATTTCAATGGTGAGAAGTTAGAATTTAGTTTATTAACTTATTATTGTGTTTAATTGTCCACAATTTCACTTAAAAAAAAAAGTTAATTCACACATCAGTTCGTACGGTGCCAGTTAGTCAGTCGTCTGTGGACTTCCAGAAACTTCTGAACCTTGTGTTTCTAGAGCTGACAGTCAAGTCTTCAGTGGTGCTTTCAGGTCCACTAGCTTAGCTTGACTGTTAGCTGAAGTTTTAATTAAGCTGCTAGCGGTACAGTCATAGCTTGTAGCTACAATTTAACCTGCATACACTGCAACACTGGACAGTATTGAAATGCTAGACAAGCTGTTGCTAACTTTGCCTTTAATGTTCAGGAAGACAAGTTACATTTATTACGTGTACTGTTAACACTAAAGGAGAGTGAGGAGTAATTAAACATTTGTAACAGAAGACATTGAGAATGAAAATGAAAGTCAAATTGCTGGAGCGCTACAAGTTATGACTGTGCTGCTAGTAGTTAAACTAAAAGGTCAGCTAACAGTGGTGGTCTTCCACTTTGGATCTTGTCTCTGCTTTATGCAGATGACATGATTCTGTTGGCCTCATTACGAAGAGGGTGCTGAGAGGAAAGTGACAGGAATGAGAATTATTACCCCCAAGTCGGAGACCACGGCTCTGTCGGAAAAGGGCGGCGTGCCCTCTCCAGGTTAGGGATAAGTTGTCTCGTTGTGTTGACCATGCAGCAGATTGACAACCTGTCCAAGGTGTACTTCCCCCAACAACACCTTCACAGGGATCATCTGATTGTTCTGTTTCTCTATAATATATAAGGATTTTTAGAGTACAATATAAAACAGCCTTAAGTAACTTTGTACTGTATAAATTAAAAAAAACAACTGAATTTAATTCAATTTAACTAAATCCATAATGCTGAAATTTTAGGAGTAATACTAATTAATTGTCTCACATTTCTGTCTCATTTCTGACAGACACCGGGGCCATCCTGCGAGCTCAGGAGTACGTGTGGCCCGGTATCTATGAGGTGGAAGTGATGGTAAAAGACCAGCAGGGAAAGGCCTGTCCAGAACCACAAAAAATCTGGGTTCAAGTTTGCACCTGTGAAGACGGAGTCAGGTGTGGAAAACGAGGTGGCAACGACCAGCCAATTAAAGGAGTGCGATTAGGACCTGCAGGCACTGGGTTAATAGTACAGGCTGCACTGCTGCTGATGCTATGTAAGTGTTACACAATTAATTTGGTTTATAATTGTGACTGGACCAAAGTCATTTCTGCTGCTTCAGTCTCATTTGTTCAGTCACTACCAAAACTTGTCACCATGGGTGAGGGTACTGTAGGTATATAGAGTGTACAGTGTCCACATCAGTGCAGATGCAGTTCCACCCTCTCTGCAGTATCTTGCTCCCCCCTCCCCTCACTCATGAGCAAGATCCAGATATTAAATTCCTCCACATGTCAGCAACTCATCCCTGACCTGTAGAGGGCACTCCACTCTTTTCCAACTGTTAACCACGGACTCAGACTTGGAGGTGCTAATTCTGCCACTTAACTCTGAGCAGCCTAATGAGGCGAACAGAACCACATCATCTGCAAAAATCAGAGACAAAATTCTGAGGTGACCAAAGAGGAAGACTTCCACTTGGTTAGGAATCACTGAAAGGGGCAGCCCTGGAGAAATCAAGCAATGAGGACCAAGCTTTTAATGCATGTACAGAGGACTCTCTTTCTGCCAGGGCCCAGACCCCCTATACTCATGAAGCACCTCACACAGGAGTCCCAGAGAGACATGGTCAAATAACTTCTCAAAGTCCAAACACACTTGTAGACTGGTTGGGCAAACACATGCACTCAAATATCCTTGAGAGAATGAGGATGGAAATGATGCTCTTTTTGAATCAGACATTTGACTAACTGATGACTGTCCTCCAGGTCCCTGGCATAGACCTTCCTGGCGTGTAGTATGATTTCCCCTGTATTAGGCACCTCAGGCCACAGTAAATCTGTCCCACGCAGGGTAAGCTGGTCCCTGGATTTTTTTTTCCATAGGAGTCATCTAATTTGCACTTGTCTGGCTTCATGGCCAGGACCAACTTGCCTTGGAAGACCCAACCAGTGGGACAAGCCCTCTCCACCATGACAAGATGCTGATTCACGAAGGGGAGCAAATACACTGCAACAATCAGCCAAATCAAATATTATCAAATATACTATGTTGTAATCTTTACTTTTTATCCACAAAGGTCAAATAGACTCCACAAACTAATAACATTGCTGCTGCACCACAAAACCAGCTACTGATCTTACACACTTTGCAGCCACTGTTCGCTACACCCACTCCATTGAATTTACTTAATTAAACGTACTCACATCAGCTCTTTGTGAAATGCATCCAAAGATTAAAGGAGTCAGAAGTATTACACTCAGTGTATGTGTCTTATAAACTGTGAAATACTGCACCTCCATTGAAGAACGAGTGCAGTCCACATTTTGAACTCTGGAACGAAACTTGTTTTGCAGGTCTTACACTGTTGCTGCTCTCCTGCCAGTGTAGATGTACTCCAAGGGACGTGTCCCGCACGAATACTGTGAGGTTTAAAAAGCCTTCAGCAAAGACCTCAGAGTACAGCAGCCTTGCCCTCAGAGAAAACATGAGTCCTGGAGTAATCTGCTGACCAGTGGCAAAGGCTCAGCAGGAGGCCAAAGGAGACAACTGTATGAAGGAGGTTTTGCTATTGTATGAGGCCCTGGGCTCCTCTGCTGGTGTCTGACTGACCTCCAGCTGGTCAAAGGCCTTGAAGATTCATGCAGAGGTGTGCAGAACCAATGAATGAGCACTTAAATGAAATGAACATAAATTGTACTACTGTTTTTCATTAGTCTCACTCTTACAGTATCTGTAGCTGTTTCATTTGATGGTTTCTAGTGAAAGCTTTTCTTTTGGGTGATATGAGATTGCTCGAACCTTTTCAGTACTGTACGTTTTTCCAGTAACTCACTTTTTTGGGACTTATTATCGGGAGTTAAAGTTGGCTTTTCCATTTCATTTCCTGCTTTTAACATACTGCAGTTTGGGTAGTTAAAACCTGTTATGAAGCCCTTCCCATTTCCAAACATTTCCTTCAGGATAGAAAGCACTGATCACAGGGTGAAGGCAATCTTTCAAATGAGTTTGCTGATTTGCTTTAAATAACTTTACTTTGAACATTTGAAAGAATAAAATGAAACTGATTTCACTAGGTGTCACTGCTCCGTGTGTCTCACTTCAAGAAGCTCAATCAGGCAACAAGGAAGCCCTGATATATGATATTATGAAACATAAACAAATTTACAGCCATATAGTTGTTTTTATAAAATAATATATATAACTTGGAAAGTTTGATACGTGTGAGCTCTAAATATAAATAAAATGTTTACCTGAGCCGCGTGTGTACCTGCACCTCCATACAAATAAAGTTTAATTAACAAAATACTAAGAATGGCACCAGCTGTAACTGATTACAGAGGAGCCCAAAACAACCACAAAGACACCCTAAAGCACGGAGGTACCCCCTCTGAGTCCAGTGACCACATGTTAAACTCAGTCCGTGTTTTTGCCTCATGAGTCGTTCCCGGAGTCTCCAGCAGGGGTCAGTCGTTAGCTACCAGCCGCTCCTCCTCCGGCCCCGGCTCGGTCTTTCCGGCCGTCGTTGACTCCGCTGACAGCTCCGCAGGAAGTCTCGAATAGCTCCCGTCGGTTTACCTGTTTCTGCCTTTGTTTTCCTCCTGGTAACAACGAAACCTCGCCCGAAGCAGTGACAGATGACAGGAGGAATGGAGGAATATCAAAACGGAAGCGAGGTTTGTCCTGAGTCGCCTTCACTGCTTCGTCTGTGACCGCACGAAGGAGCTGCGTAGCCACTCCCAGTGTTAGCCGCGATTTGTTTTAATGCAAACGCTTTAAAAATCAATAAATGATATCATATATGGTATTCAGAAAAGGCTGGAGCTGCTTTTAGTACTGAATATGGTGTTAAAATAGATATTTATGTACCCTAAAACGCTTAAATCTCTAATATAAAGCGAGTATGCGCACAGCAGTGAGGCTAACGGGAGCTTTTCCATATTCATGTATATATATTCCTGTCATCTAAAGTTTACTTCAGTAGGAGCTGATAATCTGCTTCCTCTTTTGCAGGCTGCGTTCAATTCAGAAGAAGCTGACAGCATCGTCAAAGAGGTAATGTTTGTTCTCATGTGCACTTTGCACGTCATCATCTTAATCGGGTCTTTATCAAACTGAACATTGATGTTCTTGGTACTGATGATGACAGCTGTCCCGGTAGTCAAATGAAGGGCTTGATTTAATTGTGTCAGTTTTAATATTGAAACTTAACCTAATAACTCTAATATGAAACATTAAGAATACAAAGGTGTGTATGTTTTAAAGTTGCTGTTACGTGTCAGGATTGGAGCTGAAACGTGCACATAACGAGAAGCTTCTGGACTTGTGGTTCGTGTCCGGGCTCGTGCGGGCCTCCTGCGCTCCCGGCACTTTGATGCGACGTTCTGACCTGTAACCGTGGAAGAGCGTTCAGAAACGGCCTGAGTCGGTGCCTCTGTGTGGGAGTCGCCGCGGGCGGCGGCAGCACCCGCTGACTGCCACATGACTCTGAGCGCTGATGTTGTTCCTTTGTGTTTGTGCCAGTGCATCGAGAACGTCGTGGGCGGCGGAGACTACAGCCAGAATCAGGTGAACAAGTGGACGGCGAGCATCGTGGAGCGCTGCCTCACGCACTTTGTGAAACTGGGGAAGCCGTACAAGTACATCGGTGTGTCCTTGTTACTGCACATGTGATGTTTTTTAAGCAGACCCTCAGGAGCGGCTGATTCTTTAGTCAGGGCAAAGTTTTACCTTATCGTGCGCTACAGACACCTGAACTTTATAATTTGTTATTTTTCCAACATTTTTGAGCCCTTGAGGACAATAACTTTTTAAAAACACATTTTAGCTCGTTGAAAACTGAAACCAAAGGAATTTTCCGATCATTAAACGTGGTGAAGTTAAGCTGCTGACACTGACACGTCCCGTGATACTGATGCTGAGAGCTGGGGATAGAAGCCAGATTTGATTTGGTTGCAGTTGCTCACAGAGCTTAAATGTGTTTTCAGCCCTCGAGATTCCACGTGAGTGTCTGCTGTGTTTGTGAAGCTACGAGGGCCCAAAACGTCTGGAATGTGATGTCCTCCGAGGAGCTGAAACTGCAGGGTTTCCTCAAATAAAAGTTACTGCACATGAAAACATCAGCTGATGCAGAGGAGGGTTTCTGTTATGGGTTTGTTGGGGGGGGGGGGGTATAAAGAGGCACTTTAAATAAATTCTTGTGACTTTGTGTCTGCACAGTGACGTGTGCTGTGATGCAGAAAACAGGCGCCGGCCTTCACACAGCCAACTCCTGTTACTGGGACACCACCATGGATGGTATGATCGTATTTTTGTGCGTTACTGTGGGTTTTTCCTCTTCGTTGCATCCTCCTCGTTCAGATGATCTCACGTACTTGTTTTTGTGTCTGCAGGAAGCTGCACCGTGAGGTGGGAAAACCGCACCATGTACTGCGTGGTCAGCGTGTTCGCTGTGGCCATCGCATAGACACACACGTGCACATTAACGAACCATCTCTACCAGACGAGGAGTGCAGTGTGCTCCTGTGAACAGCAGGGGGCCACCAAGTGCCACAGTCCTCATCCATACAGCTGTCTGCGGCCTCTGTCAGCTCCTCGGACCTGCGAGCTCCGGGGAACAGCTGCAGAGGCCCAGACAGCTGTATGGCTTCGTTTTCCAGCCTTCAGGTGCATGAAACACCTTCATCGTTATCTTCTCGTGCCACCGTGGCGCTTTCATAGCTTCATGTTCAGCTGCATTTGTCACAGGCGCCTGACAGCTTCCTGTTAAAAATTAAAAAAGCAAGAAAAAAAAACAAGCCAAAAATTCAGTCAGGTCCTTCAGTGTGTTATGTTTGTGAATCATGTTGATGAGAGAGAGGAGAGACTTTTTGTACTCGAGCTGCAGGATAATAAACGTGAGATTTCAGAACCAGCAGCAGCCTCGACTCATCTTTTATGCACAGACACGAGCATCATTTCTTGTTTTTTATATTTTTGAGGATTTCCAATTTGTGCTGCTTTTTTTGGATAAAAAGGTTTGATTATATTTTAACATTTAACGTTTTGTGGGTCCTTTTGTAAGAGATGCTGAAGAACGAGATGCTTAATAATGTTTTAATAAACTTGTTTTACTTAAGTAAAGCTAGCAGATTATACAAATATGTGACCCAAATGTTTGTTTTTCAGAAGTAAAAGTACAGAAATATTTACGTGCTTTACAATATTTCCCTGTGAAATGGAATGAGAGGGAATTTGCACCGAGGTACGGCAGCTTGTCCTGCCTTGCACCAGTGTCGCAGACTAATGCCAGATGTTGCAGTTAAACTAGGACAGCTTTGCTAAAGTAGGGATCAGCGCGCTGCTGTGACGGCGTTTCCATCCATCGATCCACCTGCGAGGCAAAGTGGCTGCAATAACGTCATTAACTATCTCATTAAAATACCAATAAAGTCTGTGACCTGTGGGGTTAGTTTGCTATACGTGAATCAGACGAGGCAAAACTTACAGCAGCGTGCACGCAGATGAACTCGATCGTTAGATTTAGCTGATTTCTTGTTAAACCGATGGGACATCCTCTCAGAAAGAATCAAGGTTTAGTTCAGCTAAAACCTGGCACCTTTCCAGAGTCCTACAGACTGAAAGTCCCATCGGTCCACGTGAAATCTCCAAAACTGCAGCTCTTGCAGGGTGTTGCTTGTCTGCAGTGGTCAGGATCTATCAAGTGTTCCAACTCATCCATGTGGATTTTACTATGACGTGTACCACCTACCCAGTTACATCAGCCAACTTCCGTTCTGACTCGAAGCGGGTATCTTTACTTCCGGTGTGATTTCTCCTGCCTGGAAAATTCAGGGATGCTTATAATTTTTATGATACAGCGAAAGGTAAGGATAATAATAACAGTATTTACGTTTTAGTTAGCTGTGGTAATGTTATCCATCACTGTCACTTTACCATTCTGTTACCGTGTGTAAAAGTCTGATTGGAAAGTAAGCTAGCAGCAACTTTAGCCACAAAATGTAACCTTAAAAGGTTTACTTTCTATATTGCTATATTACCACTGTGTAAACGCCATCCTATGGAAGTAAAGATACCTGAATGGGAGTTGGGTGACGCCATGTGAAAAGGGCCTCTTGTTGTTCTCATGGAAACAGTATTCCCTGATGGCTGCGCCTCTTTCCGCAGGACAATGCCTCCTGCCACGAAGGAAAATGGTTCAGGAATGGTTTGAGGTGTTGACTTGGCCTCCGAATTCTCCAGATCTCAGTCCAGTCGAGCACCTGTGGGATGTGCTGGACAGACGAGCCTGATCCACGGCGGACCCACCCCACATGCTAACATCCTGGTGCCGATACCACAGCACACCTTCAGCAGTCGTCAGCAAAAGGGGGACCAACACAATATCAGGCAGGTGCTTGTAAAGTTATGCTTGATTTGTGTATTTGTAAGTTTTAGTTACTCATATAAATATGATTATAGAGTTTATTTAAATTTTATTTACACAACGTAAGATAAAGTATAACTGTTCTGTTTATTGTGATCTATTTATGCTACCCAAGAATATATAATTATTTAAGCAATCATCTTTAGTTGCAACTTTAAACACACAGTAGTGAATCAAAAACTGTGATGTAATGATATCCTGCATTCTGCATCCTCAGGACCTTAAAGGAGAGATCCCCGCGCCTGCACGTGGTCCGTGCAGCATTTGCTGTAAAAGTGAAGAGAAGCTTGTAAAATCTCAAAGCTCCTCTCAACAATTAGTTACCAAAACCTCACAGAATATTTCTCCAGATGGAGCTTTTCTACCATTTCACATTTGAAAATGTCTTTGTTCAACAGTTCATTCATTTGGCTTCAGAGGCTCCAGAGGAAACGTATTCATTAATTAAAATCTTTCACAGAGAAGAAACACTCAGATTTCTCAGTGGCATTTAGAAAGGAAGACCTCGAACAGCTGCTTAACAAAAGGAAGAAGCGACGATGTCTTTATTTTCTGCAGCATGAAAAGAATAAAGGATTCATTCTGTTATGTAAAAGGAGTCATTCTGAAGCATCCTTCATCGAGATTGGAGCAGATCTAAGCTGCTTTTGCTGTTGGTCAGGAATGCGGTGAAAGTGAGGAGGTTTGGGCTCATTCTATTACACATTAGTTACAACATGTTGTCAACAGACGTCTCCGTGAGTTCATGGTCACTTTAGAATGCAAAAACCTACAGAAATATTACACAGTAGAAGCGTAACAGCAGAGAAAAATGTAGCTCGTATATTAAGTACCTCGACACACTTTTTATTTACGATTTTCAGACATTACAAGCAGCTCGCTATTATGAAAATAAAAAGTCAGAGCTACTTTTCTGCCTCCTTTGAAGATTTTTCTGGCCGTCACTCTCAGATGTGGTTTAACCTTTTCATCAAAGTATCAAATTCAAGCATTTCGGGGAGAAAAAGCTGTTTTGCACTACAAAATAAAATGCCATGAAGTCACTTTGTGGGGCACTTTCTGGAGCTTTAAGCGACGCAGGCCTTCATGAGCAGATCCGGCCGTGCGTTGTACCCACATTCACCCCTCGGCCCACCTCCTGTTCTCATCACGCCGAGAAAAACCATCCCGAGCTCTGAGCAGACCCCTGCCCACAGTAAAGCCTGCTGCTCATCCCTCTTCTTATGGGATCAAACAGCCATTCTACTTTTTCACAGAAATCAGGAGATAATCACACAGCAGAAGATTGCTTCTGATTGGTCAATTTTTCATTCAAGCAAGCTTAAAGGAAAAAAAAAAAAAAAGGAGTTTTC